>SKCR01013960.1:0-105671 GCA_019454045.1 Zanthoxylum bungeanum | reverse complement strand
TTATTTAAAAAAAAAACCGAATGGAAGCGGAACCGGAACCGAACGGTTCGGTTCCGGTTCCATAAAAGTGGAACCGAACCGCCGACCACCTCTATTTGCGAGGGCCAAAACATTGAAATCTGCATAAATTGGAAGAAAATCAATATATATTGATAAGATTTTATAGGCATGAGTTTAATATTTTAATCTAAAGGTGATTTTCGATAATAAAGGGAGGAAACATATTCGGTGTTATGATAATAAGTGTTCAACCTCTTTATTAAAATGTGAGTTCATGGGGATTATGCGACTCCAAAATCGAACATATAATTAATTAAATCTAACTCATATTATTAAAGAAAATATCACACATTAGTTGAAAAATAATCTTGATATAAGAATAAAAGTAAACATAAAGCAATCTTCAATTCTCAAAGTAACTTTGTGATTAAGTAAAATTTATAAATTTCAACATGATATCATTTTTATTTGAAATTTGGGAATACATTAAAAATTTATTAGGTATCATTATAGATTTATGAAGAGTTAAAATCTGCAAAAACAATCTGCAAATAAGTTTTATCAAAAATGTTAGTTCCACTTTTGTTTGTAATGTCTGTAATAAAATAAGTTCAATTGAGTTGTAATGAGTCTTGAAGATCTTGGAGCAATTTAACTAGTATTTGGAAGACCATGTATAAAGATAACATATATGTGTTAGTGTTGCGTTCGTGTTTACGTTTGAATGAGTGGCATTCGTGTCACGTTTGTGTTTGTGTTCAAATGAAATTTGGCAGTAGGTTCCCGTGCGTATTGTGTTCATCTTCCCGTGCGAACAAAACCTTCTAACGTGTTTGTGTTCGAGAGGCGTTCGAAGAAGTGTTTGAATGAGTCTGCGGAACAATACGTGTTCGACTTGCGTTCGATGGGTGTTCGAACGAGATTATGAGACTGAGTTATTTTGGATGCATTTTTGAGCCAGCTTTACACAGGGAATAACCAACCTTTACCATACCTATATAAACAAACATATAGCCATCTTAACAATGGTTGGAAATGTAGGGGTTTTTTAGGGGGTGAATCCGGTAACGCAGCGGAAGCGGTGAAAATCCGATTTTCAGATTTCAAAATTTTTTCTCGGATTAATTAAATAAACATATTTATTTAATATTCCAATAATCAAATTATGAAATAAAATTCAATAAATCATATTTAGGTGAATTTACCAAATTACCCTTACTTGGTATTTTTGTCCATTTTAGTCCGAAATTGATCAAATCAATTTTGAATGATTCTAAATCATTTCTAAGATGAACTTAGCATGTTCAAAACATAAAAACACCAAAAGCAACAAAATCCCCAAAAATTCTTATTTGGCCGAGAGCCTCACTAATGTCATATTTGGTGCACTTTGTCATTTCATGCTTCAAAACACATCAAGATGTAATCCAATGAACATGAAACTTTATATGCATCATGTACACACACAAATACACAACATATATGAAAAGCCCCAAATTTGGAATTGGTCATGAACCCTAATTTTACAATTTCCACAAATTGGACAAATTAGACCAAATACATTAAATCAATTACTTCAATCATCATTCTTCCATCCAATCCAAGTCTCAACACAATGAAACAACTCAAGATCAAATCTAGGTCATTTAAGAGTGGGTCAATAACTCTAGATTAGCAACATGGTTTCAAAAACCTTAAAGAAAGTTTACAACTACAATAGTCACAACCTTCCTTCACCATACATGCTCAACACTTCTATCAAACTTCCATCAACAAAAACACAAAGAAATAAAGAAATAAAAAATCTAAGAACATCACATGTTGAAGCCTAGAACCTAAGGAACAATTTCCTCTCTAATAGCAAGTTTGAAAAACTTACTAAAATTCCAAGCTTTCTTTGATTTATCTTTCTTTTCTCAAGTTTTCCTTAGTTTCTTCAATAGAGTTTTTCTTTTGTAAAGTGTATTAGGTTAAGTGTAAAGTGAAATGAAAAACAATATATACATGTAACAATAAGGCCTTGACCGAATTTCACATATACAAAATATAAGACATGTAATTTCATTTTCATTTCAAGCTAATTTGGTCAACTTGCATAAATATCTTAATAACAACTTTATTAGATATTTATTTAAGTCAACAAAAGCAACTAACATCATTTACTTTAAATATCCTAATGTAAGATATTTATATTTTAATTAATTTAATCATTTAACAATTAAATAATTAATTAATTAATCAAATACAAATATATTAAATATATGTATAATATTTACATTAAATATTAAAAACATATATTCATTTAGGAAATAAGTCAAATGACTCATTTTGACTATTAATTAATGTGTATTTAAATTAATCAAGTATTAAATGTAAATACACAATAATTAAGTAAATGACTATCTAGTCTCTTTAGCACGTATCTTGCGATTAACCTTTAAACGACTTTATAAATAATCAATATTATTTATTAATGTTGCTCTAGTGCTCTACGAGTATGTTTCATTATTGAGACTCTCTAGATTCAGGTATATCCTTCACGAAATCTAATTTCGTGTCCATAATCTATCCACCCGTAGATTATGACGATCACGGATAATCTCGCTGAACCATACAGGTCGAGGTCATGGCAAATGTATAATTCCTCCGTCACAGGTATCCGGATAAATCCCAGAGATATAGATGTAAACGTCAAATCTCTATCGGGATTATCCAGTCGACTATTCTATTAGCAATCTCAAAAGAATGTTTAGAACTAGCTTCTAAACTTTACCACGGGCCCATGGTTTTATCTGATTGCTAATCATATGGACTACCTATGCTCTGATACACAGAACTGACGGATCCTATCTTGATACACATAGGACACCCTGAGGATCTATCTACACCAACGAACAGGCGGAGGTCTGATCTAAATAGATCGGTGACGTGACTGCCGTCTAAGTGTAGAATATGTCTCATGTGCCCACAATGGCATCTCAAGTCTAAGAATCACAAGTGCTACTCAACCCAAGAAGATTCTTATTGACGCTGGTGTACCATCCATTAAGAATCTTCGGTGAGTCGTTCAGTGTTTATCCGCTATAAACACCTACACGTCTATACTAGTCTCCAAGACTTATGGTTCATTGAGAAACCATTGGAATCATATATTCCAGTATACGACATGTACCGGTCTCAACGGGTTTACTATACTGACCAAGTAGTGTAAACCTTGACCAGGAACTGTCTGAGAATGACAACGTCATGATACTTCTCAATGTCCGTTGCGATGCTTTTGCAACTGTATCATGACTAATCATTCTAGGGTCATTACGTCTTTACCATATAGAAAGATAGATTATATTATAGAAACTGCATATATTATTTATAATAATAATGTTTTACAGAAGTATTCAACAGAAATACAACCGGGAATTGGCGCTCTGAGCACCAACCCCAACAGGAAACATATTATTTTGAGCTACAACTTTATTTATTTTCAACCTTACAATTCACCCAGAAGACTTCTTTGGTTTTCCCGTCTTCTTCTTTTGGTGAGATTGATTTTTGAGTGACCATCAACACAGAAACACATTCCTCTTAGAAACTTCAGAGGTTCTGAAGAAGGCCGCTTGGTACGGGTTTGAGGAGTTCTTCGGGTTATTACAATATAGAGGAATTAGAGTCGATGGAATTACTGTCATAGGTCTTATACCATAACTGTAAGTTTTCTCGTTATAGTGTATTTTGGCTGATACCCTAGATATCCGGAGTGATTTTTTACTCGTTAGAGTTTTCCACTTCGTTAACATAATCGTTGGTGTTGTTTTTGTTTTCTGCTTTCGTTTATTTGCTTAGATTTATAATTGTTAGACTTAAATATGCTTGTTGGTAATCTATAATAACAATAATTAAGACTTATCTTAAATTATTATGCATTATTCTGTATAGAGACAGAAACTTACACTAAACTCGAATTTTCAAAAAAGAATAAAACTTGAAATAGACCAATTAAGGCCCATGTTTAAAGTGGTAGGTAGACCTTGCCACCGGTCCGGTTCCCGGTTCCACGAGCGTGGAATCAGAACCAGACCGGTTAATTTCGGTTTGGTTCCGGTTCCAATAATTTTTTTTTTTACTTTTTTTTAAAAAAAATTGAGATTGAAAAATTAATTTAAAATTATGAATTTGAATTTATATAATAAACTTACATTAAATTACAAATAAAATTTTTGTTTAAAAAAATTTGACGCTTTATTATATTTCGAGTCATTCTACAAGCATCAAGATTTAAAGCATTTTGAACGTAATTAGTAAAATCAAGTTTTTCATCAAAACTTAAAGAAAGATGTGTCATACAAGTTAATTTAGCAAATTCTTCTTTATTTTTAGCATCACAATATTTAAATAAATCTAAAGAACTCGTATCTACCTGACCATTTGAGTTTGCGTCGTATCAAGTCCAAGCTCAACGACATGATGTCTTTCCAGGTGCTTGTTCATAGTGCCGTATCCACCAGTAAATTTGTAAGAAACCCCACAATGGTTGCATATTACTCTTGGACCTTCATTTGCAGTATCGATTAAATGAAAATGGATTTTGAAAACATCCGAGGAACGAGACCTAACTTATCTTTTCTGTGAACCGATACTAGGGCCACTTTCTTGGGACACATTTGACATTGTGTTTTCAGATGAGCTTGTCGTTTGTTGTTTAAGAAATTTTAAAGAATTAGAGAATGGAGAATGATAAATTGTAATTGTAGATGAGAGAATTGAGAATGAGAGAATTGTATGAATTGAGAATTGAGAAATTGATGTGTTGAAATAATGAAAAATGACGCATATTTATACATTTTTAGAATATTTTTGTGATACCTAAAATTCCCCTAAAATTACCCGTTTTATTAATGTTATTAGGGGTAATTTAGAAAATCCCCAAATATATATATATATATTTTTAATAACGTCGGCTCCCTGCCCCAGCCCAACTGCTAATAGCTGTTGGTTCCAATTCGGTTCCAACCGGAATCAAACGGTTCCGATTGGAACCGTAGGAACCGCTAGAACCGTTCGGTTCGAGCGGTTCCTACCAATTCGGTTGGGATAAGATCCCTAACTGAATCATTAAAATTTGATTCCGATTCCAGAATCGAAATCGGAACCGGAACCGGTTCGGAACCGAAACCTTGACCGGGTCTAGTGGTGGTAGGTAATACGAAGTGATTGTATAGGGCATCACTTAAATCACTGTCTGCTTCTATATGTAACCAGTTTTTTTTTTTTATAATAAATAAAATAGTATTTTAAAGTTCATCTCATGTAATTCTCAAACAATTGTCACAGAATTCATACCAATCTAGAGGCTTTTTAAAACTTTATTTAACCCAATAACAAGGAAAAAAGATAAAAAGAAAAAAAAAATCTCTCTTTCTTTTTTATGAAAAAAATTGGCCTTATTAAAAAAACATTTTTACAAGATGGATGACCGCTTATCATAGACATGGACACACAGAATCATTTCATTTCACACACAAATACAATACCCTAGGCGAGCTCGTGACTCGTGAATCGTGATCAATTTTTCTTTCTTAAATTCCCAATAAACAAAACCAAAAAGCAGCAGCAGTGAGTACCACACACACACTCTCTCTCCAAGCTCTGGTAAGTCTTCGTCCTCTCTCTATAACTTGAACTCAATATTGCTTATTAGTTGTTAATTGTGTAATTTCGTTTATTATGCATGTGAGAATCTAAAATGTGGGTTCAATTTTATATATTACTTGAGGAATTTCGACTATAAGCGGAGTTTTATTGTGGGCTTATGTTTTATTAAGCTTATATTAGGGTTTTTATGAACAAAATGGCCATTTCTTTTGGAAATGGGTTTATTGGGTTTTTTTGAAGAAGATTCAGAGGAGTCTATTTTTGTATTTGTTGAACTAAAATTAGTGAAAATTAGTTGTTGTCCCATGTGGCTTGCCAGTGTAGGGCTCAAGATCTGGTCTTCAAGTCATGGATTCAAATCCAATGTGCATTTCTTGTAAGACCCTGAGACAACCGGGTTTTACCTGCTCCGCTTAAGCTCGAGTCGGGTGGTTTGGAGGCGAGGTTTCCAATTTTTCCAAAATTAAGGGCAAATTAGTTATTAATTTTGAGAGTGTTTTAGAGTTAGAGTATATTGGATGAAATGCTTTGGGTTTAAAAAAGCACTTTTGGCTAGTAGAGAAGCCATAACAAACGGACTCTAACTACCAAGTAAAAGTGGGTAGTGATCAAACATGTTAGTTTTCGTGCTTTTAAATATAGGTAGAAGCACAGTGACTGCATATATATACTTCAAGTTTACATAAATTGCTTTGAGGTAATTAGTAAAGAGGCTTTTTTGTAGAAGCTCCTGAAAACACTTGGTCAAATAGCATCTATCAAGCATTTCCCCAAAAACACTTTCTAGAGAAGCAATTCCAGTTCTTTATTAACATCATAATGTGCATTGTTTTAATTATTTGATATGCATGTAAGAAGCTAAAATGTGGGCTAAATTTTATTTTTTACTTGAGGAACTTCGCCTGTAAGCTGAGTTTGCAATAAGTAGAAGCATAAATAACTTGGTCAAACAGCATCCATCCAGCTTTCTTTTCTACCCAAAAAGCACTTTCTAGAGAAGCAATTCAGTGATTTATTAATCCCAAATTGTGCATTTGTCTATGTCAGTCATGCGTTGGAAAATTGAAACAAATATGTTTTTGTCGTTTTCAAAGTACTTTTAGTGGTGTTAAAAGTATCCCAAACACACCCTTAGTCCTCTCTAGTGTACCTGAGGTTATCTGCTGCCTGAAAACCAAAGTAGTTTGCCTGTGCTTTCGGTGACCCTTTTTTTTTTTTTTTGCGATTTTCTGTTGAATACTGCTTGTTTGAAAATATTTGTATTCATTGAAGAAGCTTATAAGTTATGTCCTAATCATAGTGTGCTAATTTTGCTTATTACTGATTCTACTAGCATCATTAGCTAAACTCATTCCTTATTGAACATTTATTTGCAGTGATATAAGGAAGATGGACTACAGTTCTCAAGAAGAGTCTGATATTAGTGATTCTGAGATCAATGAATACGTAGAGAAACCATATGAAGAGCTGCGGGCTGGGAAGTATAAGGTGCAAGTTAATGGCACATTAAGATGCCCCTTTTGTTCTGGGAAGAAGAAACAAGATTACAAGCTTAAGGACTTGCTTCAACATGCTTCAGGTGTGGGTAAAGGGTCTGCTAACAGAAATGCAAAACAAAAGGCGAACCACCTGGCTCTTGCAAAGTATATAGAGATTGATCTGGCTGGTGACATGGATAAACCTCAACATCCAGTTTTACCACAGCCCATCAATGAAACACCAGAGCAAGAGGATCTCTATGTTTGGCCATGGATGGCAATAATTGTCAACATAGTGATTGAGACTAAGGATAAAGGTGCTTTTCTGGATACTGAATACTGGTTAAAGAGGTTTGCTCAATTTAAACCTTTAGGGGTTCATACTTTCTGGAATGAGCAAAATTCTACCGCACAGGCCATAGTGAAATTCAACAGTGATTGGAACGGTTTCATGAATGCTACGGAATTTGAAAAAGCATTTGAAACTGATCATCAGGGTAAAAGAGATTGGATTGCAAGGAAAGCAAATCCTGGCTTGAAAATATATGGCTGGTGTGCACGTGCTGATGACAACAGTTCTGAAGGGCCAATAGGGGAGTATCTTCGCCAGGAAGGGAAGTTAAGAACAATTTCGGACATTGTTCAGGAAGAAGCTGAGAGTAAAAATCATGTTGTTGCACACCTTGCCAGTAAGATTGATATGAAAAATGAAGATCTCAGTGAATTACAGTGTAAGTTCAATGAGACAACCATATCACTAAGCAGGATGCTTGAGGAGAAAGACAGACTGCACTATGCTTTTGTTGAAGGTACTGCTTTACTTTTTCTATGTATTGGTGCTTGATTTGTATAAATTGCATAAATGATAAATCATCTTTAGTATTTGCCCTGGAAGATTCTGTGATTGTGGCATTATTAGGCTTAAATGTCCCACATAAAGTTTGCGTCTCCAACCTTGATGAAATTATCTCTGCTTTAGCTTTTCTATTAATTACTAAGGGCAGGGTTAAGATACCTGTTGCCGTTTTGAAATAATATGGCCTTTCACCATGTACTGATAAGAGAAACTTAACCAGGGCTGCGTTTAAGTTTTACATAACATGTTGGGCTCAGTAGTGAGCCTATAACGATGATGTAGTTACCAAATTATGCCCTTCGCACTAACAAATTGTTTCAGCTTGTTACACACGACATCCATATGCAAGTTTTATGTTTTCATTTTCATTGTTTGTTAGAAACAAGGAAGATGCAGCGGCATGCACGTGATAATCTTCAAAGGATATTAGAAGAACAAGAAAAACTCAGTCGTGAACTGGAGACAAAGAAGAGGAAACTAGATTCTTGGAGCAAAGAATTGAACAAGCGTGAAACGCTAACTGAGCGTGAGAGACAAAAACTTGATGAAGATAAGCAAGAGGTAATACTTTCTGACCCATTTAAACACTCCCATGCTAAATATTGTTCATTATCTATTTGGAATGATACTTTATGCTTGAGACTGACATTGGTTTTTTCCATTTCTTTTATCCTAATTTAGAGTGACCTGAGAAACAATTCACTCCAGTTGGCTTCCCTGGAGCAGAAAAAGGCTGATGAGAACGTCTTAAGGCTAGTTGAAGAGCATAAAGTATGCCACTTAATGTCGAGTTTGACTCATTTGTGCCAAATTTCGTTCTCTACTACATTGAAATTGTAACTTCAATAATGGCGTTTTATTAATTTTTCAGAGGGAAAAAGAAGAGGCCCTTGGTAAGATACTTCAATTGGAAAAACAGCTGGATGCTAAACAGAAGTTGGAGATGGAAATTGAGGACCTGAAAGGGAAATTAGAGGTGATGAAGCATCTTGGGGACGAAGATGATGCAGCAATTCAAAAGAAGATGAAAGAGATGAATGAAGAGTTGGAGTCAAAAGTTGATGATTTGGATGGAATGGAATCTTTAAATAGAACTCTCATCACCAAAGAGCGTCAGAGCAATGATGAACTACAAGAAGCACGCAAAGAATTAATCAAGGTATATATTTTTGTATTATTTATAAAGAATGATATACTTGGATTGTTGATTGTTACATGTTTTTCCACAAAGTACATAGAAATGTAGGAAAGAAAGGCTTTATTTATTACTTATTTATTGTTGTTATTATTAATATTTTATTTTATTTTCTTGCACTAGGGCTTTACGGATATGATTGGTGTTAAAACTAATATTGGAGTAAAAAGGTTGGGCGATATTGATCCAAAGCCATTCCAGGATGCATGCAAGAAAAAATTTCCACTTGAGGAAGCACAGATAGAGGCCTCTACTCTATGCTCCTTGTGGCAGGAGAATCTAAAGAAAAATGAGTGGCACCCATTCAAGATAATACATGTTGGAGGAACTACTCAGGTATGCTGTTTGCACTGCTACACTTGTGCTTCTTACTGTGCCGATTACTATGGTTGTAACTTACGGTTACCAACCATGTGGGTGAATCATAATCAGCTTGTTAGTGTATAAAAATTAAAATCTTTTCTGTGATATTTTTAATCAAGACTTAGAACTTTTTGTGATAAAAGAAATTACATTGATCTCGAAGGAAGGATTGCGGAAATCAAAAGTCCATTGTGTTTCCATACTTACTATGCTGTAGCTGGAAGCGGCTCATATAATTGTGGCTTAGTTTTTGTTCTTTTTGGGTTCCTGGTTTAAACCAAACTTGCCTTCTTTCTTTCTTTGACATTGAGTTATTTTAAACATGCCCATGTCCAATGGCCCCGCATGATGCAGGAAATTATAGATGAAGAAGATGATAAGATAAAAAGTCTCAAGGATTTAGGGGATGAGATATACACGACTGTGGCAACAGCTCTGAAGGAATTAAATGAGTATAATCCAAGTGGGAGATATGTCATTCCTGAACTTTGGAACTTTAAAGAAGGAAGGAAAGCCACGTTAAAGGAAGTCATTTCTTATATTGTGGTCAATATCAGAAAACTTAAACGCAAGAGAACTTAAGGCTAAGGTATTACAAATACGTTTTCTTAATATAGAAGTACATCTTTTTGGAACTACCATTCAAAAAGAAAAGGTTATTCATTGCTCAAATTGGATGTGATTTTCTATTTGAATTTTTCATATGTGCAGTGATATATCGATTTTAAAGCTGAGACATACAGATTGCTTTTTCAAATATCTTCTTAAGCTAAGGCACCATTGGTATTCAAATTTTCTTTTGAACTGTTTGTGAACTGAGACCAATTTATAACAAGTAGGAAATCCGTATATGTAACCTACCATAGCAAGGGAAAGTACATATGCTGATAATCATCAATTAGCAAACTTTCAGGCTATTTAGTTATTCTTGAGTTGGCAAAATCTATATTAGAACCATGGCTCGATAAAATGTGTGCAGTATTTACTGGTTTCATTTATTTTCTCCTGTCCATCAGCTATTAAAACCATAAAGGTTAAAGTTATTAGTGGAATAGATAACACAAGTTAAATCATCACATAGGTGCACATGCACATCTGCACTTTTAGCACACAAGAAAATTGTTGGAATTTGAATTAGCTGGATTCTAATTTGAGTTTCATTTGCTAGGTGGTGCGGGATTAAATGGAAAGATGAAAGTTGTCGGGCAAAGAGTGATGCTGGAGGTGCAACAAATTAAGCCAGAAGATAGGATTTGTCTGATGCATTGGTCCATATATGCACTTGGCAGAACTTAGTTCTATTGTCAAAATAAGTCCAAAGGTAGTAATTTGGTGAAAGCCTAACTCAGTACTTTGTTTAATATTTAGTGCATATGAAAATCCTTCCAATTTGAACTTCAATAACAAGTTCAGATGATTCTTAAGCTAAGGCTATGCATAGACTTCTTTAATTATCATTTCTTGAGTCTCGTAAGAATTCAGCTGTGGAACTTCTTCCCCGATCTCTGTAGGTGTGTAAAATGCATATGAACATGGTTCTAAAAAACGCTAGGCGTTAGGCACACGTGGGGGAGAACTTAATGCCTAAGCCTTTAGGAGACTGGTAAAAACTCATTTCTCGACTTGTTTTAAGATGAACCAAACAAAGCAAAAGTTCAGAATATTTGAAATGTTTTTAATTGGAAGTTTGGTCTAAACTTTAGATTATTGCACCAGAGAGTATTAATTGAGTGTATAAGCTCATCATATTTTATACCAAATTTTTCTTAAATTTTTTTTTTATACCAAACAGTGCATATGATTTTGGTCTAAAATCTCATGTTTCTTTTTATAAGATTCAAATGATCCTGTAGATCACTCCCTCACTATGAAGTCAAATAGGATTCATCATTTTTCACACGTAACACTTGTCCATCGGATTTCAAGAATGAAAAATTCAAAAGCAACAATAAACGAAAGCCTTTTATACAACAATACGTCAGTGGATATGGTAACAAAAGAGGTTTAAGAATACCTGAGAGAAAACAGAGCTGGGTTTAAAAGCAAGCCATAATCCCCGAGGAAACTTCTCACAACCTTTTAAGGCACATAAAATACTACCAAAGTATTAGGGTTGGTGCTATGAGTGTCAATTCAAATTGTATTTATGATCGATTTATGAATACGAATAATTCATTTTTTCATAATATTACATATTTATGGTTGCACCTCATCTTTTACCATATATATATATATATGGTAAAGACCCGAGAATATATAACATAGTGTGCAGTTATAACGTAGTTTGTAATTGATATTGAGAAGTGTCACTATAAGTTGTATATTCTTAAATAAAGTTTCTGGTCAAAATTTACTGACACGAGTCGGTTAGTAAAATCCGTTGAAACTAGTACTTGTCGTATATCGAGACTTGGTCTGATGATCTATCCTAGTAAACCAAGAGTTTACGGAAACTCATATAGACACGTAGGTGTTTATTCGATAAACACTGAACGACTCACAAAAGATTTCCTAATAGATGGTACACCAACGTCAATAGAAATCTTTTCGAGTCGAGTAGCATAATGGTCCTTAAACTTGAGATATCACGGTGGATATATAAGTAACCTCCACATTTTGATGGCAGTCACATCATCGACCTATTTAGATCAGACCTCCGCCTGCTCGTTGGGTGTGCACTGATGCTCATGGTATCCGATACGTATCAAATAGAATCTGACAATCTTGTGTACAAGACATATGTATACTACACATGTTTGTGATCTGTTAAATCCATGGTCGTGGTATACTGCAGAAGCGAGTTACGAGTGTTATTTAGAGATCATAAATTTATAAGTCGACTATATTATACCGCATGAATTTGACGTTCCTATCTATATCCCTGATATAATATGGATAGCCTGTGACAGAGGGATTATACGTATGCCATGACCTCGATGTTGGTTATTATCTAGGTCCCAAGATCAAACAAGACATGAAAACAATGTGTGAACACATCAACGGAGGTAGCGGAATACTCACATCGATCGGTTGAGTCGATTTGAAGACGAACAAAGCCACAAAACTCACTGCCAAGGACGCCCAAATGATGCATTCCACTGCCTTCAAAAACAGAAAATTGAGTTGAGAAATGGAGCTCCAAGCTTCGTCAAACGGATCCCGGCTCATGGGCGAACCTCCATACCACCTTCGCAAGACTCGTAAGTGTGCTAGCACTTGATTTCCTCACCATGAAAAACCACTCTTTGCTTCCCATTATTCACGCCATTTTGGCTTCAAAAACCAGTGAGTTTTTCAGTTTGGGCGTGAGGATTAAAAGAGAAATGAGAGAGATGAAAGATGTGTTAAGTTATAAATGAAATGCATTTCAAATATATCTTATATACTTGTGTGAAATTTACTTTAATTTCACTTGCATTTGCCTTTAATTTGAATTTCAAAAGTCAAAAAAGGTAAACACTATGCACATCAATTACACATCTTGTCCATCACTATTCATATCACCTTTATTAAAGTGACATGTTGTCAAGTCACATCACTCTAAGTGACAAGTGATTTGACGCTTGATGCGACTGATTGATTTGACGTTTGATGCGACTTGCGATGCCGCACTCGAATTCGAAATACGAATGCGCTCGCAATCACACTCGGGCTCGGGTTCGCTAATTCCGAATTAACGATTTTTCCGTCGCGTCGTAATTAAATGATTACGCCTAGCGAATTCACTATTCACGTCGCTAACGAATTAATTCTAAATTAATTCGTTCGCCCGAATTAAAATCTAATTTTAATTCCGCGTCGAAATCTAATTTCATTTAATATATCGAATATATTAATTTACCGATTAATTCCAAATTAATCGTTATCTCTCTCTAGACAATATTTTATCCTAGATAAAATATCTCCGTAATTAATCCTAGATTAATTTTCTCTCTCTTCTATATAATCCCAGATTATTCAAGAGTGCGAGTTGTGCGTCATCGGTGGATTATCGGGAAGCGACCCATGAGATCCCCGGATAAGTTGGCAGTAAATACGGTCGTCGGAGTATCTGAATCACGTACGTACCAAGTACTACGTTCTACCGATTTACGAGACAAGGTCGACTCCTAGCAAAGCACCAAGTCTTCCCAATTCTCCGGACATATCCATTTAAGAATATTAAGATCTGTATCAAGCGTAGTATACGATTGTATTGTGTGTATCGGCCCAGTATCGGATAGTCACGTGCTAGGGCTGGGGCTGGATAAGTGTCTACCCCGTCCGAAGCACATATCGGATGCCTGGTAGCATAGTCTCTATAATCGGATATTCATGACCTGGTCACAATATCCTGATTGGTTGCGCAACACTCAAGAGCACTAGTACCGTATCCTGCGTGACATCATCTCCACTATGACTGAAGTGATACTTCCGTCTTGACATCACACCCAATACACTACGACTCTCTGATAAACCCAGAAGTGGTGTACGCAGAACCGGTTAAAGCCCTGTACCACCAAGACCAAAGTCTACCGATTATCGCAAGTATTAGCGATGCAAGTCTCAGGTTAAGACTATACACACCTACCTTGATTTCGGCCTCCCATAGACACATAGTCATAATACCAATGGGATTCCGAGGGGTCTATCCAGAGCGAAGCTGTTTCCCGTACCATCGGTGAAACACGACCTCCTATCGCACTTGCATAAGTATCCAATACTTATATATATGAGAACTATGCCGTTGTGCCCTCACAACGCACACAAGTGCAATACTAGCCTATTCTGCATTATCGATGTCCAGTCTCGATAATACTCCGGCTAGGGATATTTAATGATTAAACCTTCGGGGACTGATACTGTCTCATATCATTCTCAATCCAGGAACTAATCATAGGGACCTCTCTTCATTTATATATCTATGGTGATCTAATCACAAATGATGAGAGTGCAATTTCCTTGTCACATAGTTAATTTGCTACAACAACACAATGATCTGTGCAAATAGTGACGCTATGGGTCATTTTGTCCAACACTCGACCTGCTTAGTTCAACGAGTTTATCCGTGGTTGTCATAATTTACGAGTGGGTATGGACATGAAATTTGATTTTGTGACAAATAAACCGAACTTAGAGAGTCTCACAATATGAAGTGTACTCGTTGAGCACTTGGGCAATACGTTATGAGTAATAGTGATTATTCATAATAGTGTATCGAATTAAGTCAATTAATTTGAATTGTTTAATTGGAAGACAAAAATTCACATACCGGTGTATATTTTGGTCTTTCTAATATGTATTTATATTTAATACATGATTATATTAGATAAACATTAATTGACAAATTATTTGATGACACATATAAAGTAATATTTATTTTCTTGGTTTGACTTTTATTATTTAATTTACTTGCGTAAAATGTTGGCTTTTTATTTAATATATTAAATGTAATATATGGTGGATAATTAGCCAAGTGTATAGCTTTTTTATTAATCAATTTTTTAATTAGATTAAAATTTGTACTACTATATTTTGACGCCACCTATGTATATAAAATAGGGAATTGTTTCTTTTCTTTAATTGGGGGGTTGTTGCCGAAAAGATAGCCATGGTTGAGAGCTTCAAAGATGTTTTTTGTGAGACAAAAGGAAAAGGCATGAGTCAAGAACAAATCTCATGGAATTTTGAAGATTTACAAGGTAATCTTTAATATCTTTAAGTATGGAAAATTTATTTTCTCGTTCTTGAGCTATTAAAATTGTTAAAGGGTTTCTTTTGGTTTCTTAAATTTAATTTGAATGATGGTTTGAGTGGTTAGAGGGGCTTGAAAACATTGTTCACCAATCTCTGATAGGTAGCCCCTGCATTCTTCAACCCAAACGGCATCACTTTGTAGCAATACATCCCTTGATCGGTGATAAAAACTGTCTCATCTTCATCCTTGGGATGCATCTTTACCTGGTTATAACCTGAGAAAACGTCCATGAAACTGAGCAACCCATGGCATGCCATGGAATCCATCAGCTAGTCCACCTTCGGGAGAGGGAAGCTATCCTTTGGGCAAGCTTTATTAAGGTCAGAGAAGTCCACACACATTCTCCACTTCCCATTGGCCTTCTTGGCCAAAACCACATTAGATACCCACTACGAGTATTTTACTTCCCTGATGAAGCCAGCCTCTAACAGTTTCTCGACCTCAGCTATTATTGACACATAGCGTTCTTGATTGAAGATTCTCCTCTTCTGTTTGACTGGCTTGTGTGTCCGATCAATCGCCAGTCGGTGACTGATGAACTTTGGATCAATCCCGGGCATATCTTCGTGCCCCCAAGAAAAATATCAGCATACCATCTCAAGAACTCGGTCTTTGCTTCAGACTCTGCTCCAAGCCTGCCCCAACCTTTATTATTTTCCAGGGGCCGAAGAGCTCTACCGG
Source organism: Zanthoxylum bungeanum (assembly GCA_019454045.1). Taxonomy (NCBI): domain Eukaryota; kingdom Viridiplantae; phylum Streptophyta; class Magnoliopsida; order Sapindales; family Rutaceae; genus Zanthoxylum; species Zanthoxylum bungeanum. The sequence continues at coordinate 89,712 of SKCR01013960.1, read as the reverse complement.
CTCCAATTCTTCTCCTGCTCCTAACTGAGCGGGGTCGAGGGTCTGGGGACTCGAGCCCTTCATTTTCTTCCTCTCTCTCTTTTCTCTTCTTGCCTCCCTCCTCGATACAGAGCGTTTCCTTGGAGATGGTGGCAAAACAACTTCTCGCCGTCTTCTGACTCTCACGAACTGGTCCAACTCCCTCCCGAGTCGAGAACTTTAACTTCAAGTAATAACAAGAGATGGTTGCCTATGACTTCATCATGAAGGGCCGGCCCATAATAACCTGATAGCTACTCAAGCAATCGACAACTGTATAATCCATCATCATGGTCCGAGTATGGGGGGCTGTCCCACTCGTTGTCGCCAACTGTATCCGACCCAAGGGGACGACATTTGCTCCCCCAAACCCGTAAAGCGGGGTAGCATCACGGGTCAAAGTGGTGTATTCCACTCCCAACCCCTCCAAGGCCTCATTGGAGATTATTTCTACTGCACTGCCGGGGTCCACTAGAATTCTGTCCACTTCGGCCCCACCGATTACAGCCTTGATTATCAATGCATCATCATGAGGGTAGCTTATTCCCTTGGCATCCTCCTCTGTAAACATGATCGGGACGGACCGACCACTCTGGATCCTCGGAGCCTTCTCCGTTGTTAAGACTTCCGACCCCCTTATTTGGCAGTAATTCTTTCTTGCCCCGTTTAAGTCTCCGGCCAATGTCCTTCCCCCCGCAATAGTGAACATCGGCCTCTGCTTCCTGCGTTGCCAGGCCAATATGACTTCCTGGTCATTGTAGTCGTTCAAATAGCCATTCTACGCCAAATTCTCCAATTGCTCCAGCTGATCTATGCATCATTCCGCCGTGTTCCCTTTCATATTATGGTGCACGCAGTATGACCTCTCATTTTTCCTTTCGGCGGGGTACTTTCTCACGTCGGGCTCCACCAATAAACCTTTATCTTTGATTTCCTTAACGATCTGAGCCAAAGATCTGTTCAAAGGTGTGTAGTCCGCCCCTCATGCCACATGGTTAACCTGGACGGATGCCATTCTCTCTTGAGGGGCATTATTCTGCTGCATCGGTTTGAAAATTTTCACACGTGCTTTAACTTTTATGAAAATTAATGCCGACTTATATACGTTTTCTCGGTAACCTTTCTCCTTAATTCACACATACCGTTCTTTATGGTAGGCCCAAATTTCCCCCCTGCGTGGCGTAAAAGTGGTTACACGTTTTAGACATTGAAATTCTGAATCAGAAATTTTAATTTACTCGGTGTCTTAAAAAATATACCAAAATAGTCAGAGCTCTTTTAGTGAAAGCTTTGGCAAAATTATTATATTCTCTCAGAAATTTGGCAATAGGTAAAATCACGGGGACATTGTTTCTTTGCAGCCGTGAACCAAAGTGGGGCAATTCCAGAAAACACGTTCATTTTATATGAATCAATCAGTCAGAATCTGTGGGTTTTTGTCAAATATAGTAGACTTACTTTTTTTACCATAAAAATATTTACTGCCCGAACAAGCATATTTTTATTTTTATTTTTTTATGCCCTGTAACTCTTCCCAGGCTAAACATTGGTAGAATATGAGAGTAAATATTAGTAGCATAACAAAAATGTGTTCATTGTCATTAATATATTTTTTCACGAGAATTATGGCCTCTTAGAAGAATCAATGACTGCATCTTTGATGCACTTACAAGTACATCTGAGAATTCTTAATTAGCTAATTGTAAATAGCCCTAGGATTATGAAATAAATGATTGTCCCGGACCTACATCGAAGTGTTGATGGTGATTCTAAAATATCAAATAACATAATGGGATACTATGAGATTATCTCTGTCTTTTCATGCCCAGTGTCATAGGCCGACTTTTTCCATCACATAAAAAGGGCACGTGCGACATTTACCAAGGGACACGTCCCGTGTAAGTCAGCCTACACGAAGCCTATGTACCAAAATTCTCATTTTTGGGAGGCTACAGACCCATAATAAGGTAATTTACGGAAGCTCACAAGCTATCTCGAAGCATAAACATGCGGTCCCGTACTACATCGGGATCCGACACTCAAATAGCACAACCGGACATAAAAATATGACATTTTCCAACCAACACAATCATGACAATACACCATTGTCCCAACGATATCTAAGGGAAGCCCCATTGTCCACCCCCAAGGTTCACCTAGGTTTCCCCCTAAAGAGGTTTTAGAGACATTACACATGTTTCGCCAGTATACACACTTGGCGCTTGAGTTGTCACATCCCTCTCTAAAATCTAAATTAATAGGAGTTTCCGGAAAATCTTTCAGCGAGTCAATAAGCCATAATATAAGTGACTTTGGATTAAAATCTCGTCCCTAAACGAGCTCGTCTCGATGGTTTTCCACAACACCCTCATTGTTTCGACAAAGTGCACAGTAAGGCCCAAAAGTGCGCACACTGTCAGAATCTCCCGGCAAATCTCAAAATCTGACTCTAGGGCTGACATATTCCCAGTACAAGTGACCATGAGATTCACTTATGAACTTGGTCCAACTCGATCCGGCTCCCCGGCAGGTTAGTTCCTTCACAACGCACCAAACTAGGCCAACGACTGGCGGCAAGCTATCATATCCTTAATTCTCTCGACAAACTTCTGAACTGGACCTCACGGGTGAAATCTCCCCAGTACATATGCCCATGAGAGTTGCTTAGGACTTGGAGTGAGCTCAATCCGGTACTCCAGAACATAAGCTCATTCACAACTCCACAATACTACGCTAGCGGCTAGCGAAAAGCAAGCATGTCTCTAATTCTCGAGGCAAACTTCCGAATAAGGCTTCACAACTGAAATCTCTCCAGTACAAGGTCCCATGAGAGATATATTTGACCATGAATGAGCTTGATATAATGTCCCAAAATATTAGCTCCTATATAACGTGACTGAACATCCTAGCCTTAAGCTAAGACCATCACATCCCCCCCACTTCATTTATCGGCATCCTCAACGATGGTATAAATGGAGAGTTGTTCAAATCATATTTGATCACGAATCTCTTTCAATTCTTATGGACAAGGCACACGAAGAAGACATTGCAATATCATTCATATATCATCGAATGTAATTACATGTCCACGTTAGTAACATTATACAACTTTATATTGAATTGGGCACACAATATCTAAACAAAATAACATCATATACGCTCCATACATAAGTCTTTATTTTCGATATAATTGCTCAACTCAGTCACTAGGCACAAGCTCCCACACATGATTGGATTACCAACCCAACACACTGGTCATGCAGCTTCTAGAATCCCCATCATTACATGTGGAACAACTCCACACACATGATTGTGTATTAGTTTTCGTGTCCAGTCTCAGTCACAACTCCATACAAACTCTCGTGCATGAGTGTTTCTGATTTCGGTCACTACTTTCTACACGCTATTGTGCGTAAGTTTTCATTTTCGACTCATCAACTTCTTACAAAAAAGGCATCATACACGTCTACATGAATGGGTTTTGATAAAAACAAGGATTTTGTTCATTTTGATTATGAATAGATCGATTGTTCTCTTCACCCTGGCCCCCTACCTACCTGTTCTTCAAGGCGCTTGGCGTAGCATACTGGGTCTCCCGAAGACAAGCACACACCTGACCAAATTAGCCTATGGTGGAGCTAATTTCTCATTAGTCCCCACTTGGACAACACAGTTGCTCTCATATCACTAGAAACTATCTCATTCTCACACTTAACTCGGGATCACATGCTCTATCGCGAGCTTCTCAATTATTTCAATATTCACTTTCGCATATAGAAGCCTTTCCATCCCGCGTGACCACTCTAGGTCACTTCACCTTATAACTCTTAGGCACCAAGTCAACTCCTACTCCCCGGGTGTTTCCCACCCCTGCTCTGGAACTCTTGCCAATTCTACGCTGACTCCCAAGGCCGTTTCATGAAACCTTGTTTGACATTAGATCACTTCCTTGAAGCAATCATCATTCTCGAACTCACTCCAAAACCAAAATCACACATTTGCCCGAGTGAAGATAATATAGCAGACCACTTACCAAGGCCATTCCTCCGAAGTTATTTGATAAACATGCGGAGTCGATGGGTATTAGATACAATCGATATTGGCACTATAGCAAGTGGGAGAATTTATTAGGGTTGGTGTACAGAGCGCCAAATTTTTTTTTATGTATTTCCATGTAATACTTATGTAATATTTTATTATGAATAAAAAATACAGTTTCTATTATATAACATCTCTTTTTATATGGTAAAGACATAATTGACCTTAGAATGATTAGTTATGATATTGTTGCAAAAGCGTCGCAACTGATATTGAGTTGTATCATGACGTTGTCATTTTTAGAAAGTTCCTGGTCAAGGTTTACATTACTTGGTCAGTAAAGTAAACCTTTTGAGACTGGTACATGTCGTATACTGGAATCTTGGATTCCAATGGTTTCTCAATGAACCATAAGTCTTAGAGACTCGCATAGATGTGTAGGTGTTTATAGCGGATAAACACTGAATGACTCACCGAAGATTTTTAATGGATGGTACAACAACGTCAATAAGAATCTTCTCGGGTTGTGTGAGCATAGTGATTCTTTGACTTGATATACTACTATGGATATATGAGTTATCCTCCACACTTTGATGGAAGTCACGTCACCGATCTATTTAGATCAGACCTTCATCTATCTGTTGGGTGTGGACTGATGCTTAGGATATCTTGTGTGTATCAAGAAATGATCAGTCAGTTCCGTGTACAAAGCATAGGTATTCAATATGGAATTATAAATTTGTTAAATCCATGGGCCCGTGGTACACTGTAGAAGTTAGTTCTAAGTGTTATTAAGAGATTGCTAATAGAAACGTCGACGTGATTATATCTACAGAGATTTGACATTTATATCTATATCTTTGGAGTAATCCGGTTACCTGTGACATATGGATTATACGTATGTAATGACCTCGACTTGTATGGTTCATAGAGTTTATCTATGTTCGTCATAATTTACGGGTAGGTAGATTATGGACGCGAAATTAGATTTCGTGAAGGATATACCTATACCTAGAGAGTCTCCCTAATGAAATATACTCGTAGAGCACTAGGACAACTTTTATGAATAATACTGATTATTTATAAGTCGTTTAACAGTTAAACGAAAGATACACGCAAAAAGACCTAATGGTCATTTCCTAATTAATGTGTATTTATATTTAATGAATGATGTTATTAAATACACATTAATTAAATGTCAAATTGTGATATTTGACATATATCATTAATATATATGTATTTGAATATTTAAACTAAATATAATACATATATTTAAAATATTTATATTTAAGTAATTATTTAATTATTAAATAATTAAAATATAAATATCTTAAGTTATGATTACAATAGATGGCTTGTTTGATTGGTTTGACTTGTTGTAATTCATTAAATTTGTAATGATCAATTACAACAAGTAAACTAGCTTTTATTAATTGTAATAAAAATAAAATATCTAGATATTTTTGCTTCCAAAATTCGGCCAAGGCCAAGTGGGAAGTATATATTGTTTTGTTTAATTTTATTTCATTAGGTTAAGCATCCAAAATATTACAAAGGATAGTTGAGAGAAACAGTTTAAGTGTTGAGAACAAAAGTAAAGAAATCTTCCATTTGTGTAAGTTTTTCTAACTTTTCTTAAACTAGAAAGTTATTTCTATTATTCTAAGCTACAACATGTGTTGCTTGGAAGTTTTTCTACTCTTTTGATTTTATAATAAGTGTGTCGGAAGTTTGATGAAAGATGTTTGCATGTTTGTTAAACAAAGTAAGCTTATAATTGGTTATTAAGCTTTCTTTTGATTATTAGATAATCGAGTTGCCATTCTAGAATTGTTAGGCCACTCATTGATGACCTAGAATTGTTCTTGTGTTGTTTCAAAGTGGTGATACTTTGTTTGGTGTTGTGAAGATTAAATTAAAATGTTGGATTTATTTTATTTGGTGTAATTTGTTCAAATGAAGAATTTATAAGATTAGAGTTCTTAACCCTTTCCAAATTTGGGGTTTTTCATATATGTTTTGAGTAATGATGTATATTAAATTTGGTGTTGATTGAAATTCATCTTGACTTGTTTTGAACAAGATTGGACCAAAATATAAATCCTGGAAAATATAGGGACCTCTCGGCAATTGTGAAAAAATTTGGAATTTTTGTTGCAATTTGTATTTTGATGTATAAGACATGTATAAATCATTTTGTTAGTGATTTGAAATCACTTGAATTTGTATTTGACAAATTAGGACTAAAATGATCAAAATACAAACTTTGAGGAGTCTCTCGATAATTAAGCAAGAATCTGATTTTTGGGTTAAGAATTCAGTTTTTGAGTATTGAGTAATTAGAATAAATATTTTTATTTTAATTGCCTGAGAAAAATTATTGAAATCGAAAAATTTTGAATTTCCACGTTCCGTCGTGTTTACCCGTATTTGCCCTAAAAACCCCCAACAGGTTGCGTGATGACTGTAAATATGTATGTGTATGATGGAACTCGTGATATGTATGGATTATGTGTGCTTATGTGAGATGAATGGTTGATTTGAAATCGATGTGAATATCAGAGGTTATAAATCATGTTTGCTAAGTTGCATTGATATGTACGCATATGTGTAAGGATTCTGAAATTGTATTTGCATGTATATAAAAGAAGTGTGCTACGATATATGTGAATGTATACAAAATCCAAGTGTTAAGCTACTGTAAGGTTATCATGGATTAAAGTAGGTTAGAGAAAGATTGTTTTGATATTGAAGAAAAAGGTTTTGGTATTAACGATAGTTTATAACTGAACAGAAGAAAGTTTGTTAAATTTATCGATTTGATGATATTTCAAAGATATTTAACTGTGATAAGTATTAATGTGTGACTTCATGTTTAACATTGAAATGGTTTTAATGTTATGTGCCGTATTTTGTGATTTCGAATCTATGTTTCGTGTGCTTTGAATGTATAGCTACTATATTGACAATATGAAAATATGAAAATTTGATATGGGTAAGTATAAAGGATAATAGGAAGCTGATAATTCTAAGACTCGTAATAACTTGTAGATTCTGAAAAAATTCTAATGTAAATGACTTGTATGTTTTATTTGTAGTGCTAGTATGGTTACTTACTGAGTTTTTATAACTAACACCAAACCAGTTTGCTATTTTTGCATGTTGGCTTCCAGATTGGTTAATCACGACAGCTTTGGAAGTCATGTTTGAGAAGTGGATCACCCAAGTGGCAGTCACCCTCACAAGTGTCATGGGATAAGCTTTAGGAAGTGCAGGATTTGAGATTAAAATTTTATTTGTCGTGTTGAGCACGTTGTTTGTAAATATTGAGTAAATATTTTGATTTCTTATGATGTTGTGGGCAGAGCCCTCGAGTGTTGATAGATGATGTGGGCATGGAGCCTTTATGATATGATTTGATGTGTTTTTGTGTGGACCTGAGGTCATTTTGATATGTGATATTTATTTCAGGTTTCAGTTTGATGCTGGACTGTGATCTAAGTGTTAGTCTATAAGACATGCCACAAGATCCTAAACATGATTTGTATGAGTGAAAAAACCAGAAAAGTGGCAGAATCACTTACATTTTTTTATGGAGAAATTTCAAAAAATTTCTCTTTGGATGAAGCTCCAAGCTTGTTGTGGTATTGTTTGTTCCTTGGGTGAGTTTCTCTATCACCTCATTTGACTCCTCCAAGTGCTAGCTTTGTTGAAATTTTTGAAGCAAAAAATTTCACAACCATGAGAGGTATTCGGCTAAGTGAGGGAGAGAAGAGAGTGTGTGATTTCCAAAAATTGGTAGTTGTGTGTTAATTGCATTTCATTAATTTAGCCAACTACTTCCATCAACTTTAGACATTTGATGTAAGTCATGTGGTCCTACCATATTTTAAATTCAAAATTTGAGTTGGCTTCCTCAACACACAGCTTGACTTGGGCCCACCAAAGTCAAAGATATTTTGTGTTCCCAAAACACAAAAAGATACACGCAAAGTCACAAGTAATTTTATCGGGTTCGTTTAATTACGAATAAAAGAATTTGCCATCGCGCCATAATTAAATCCAATTTAATTAAATAATTATGCCTCGCAAAATTATTACGATAGTCGCTTTCGAATTAATTCTAAATTAATTCGTTCACCCGAATTAAAATCCAATTTTATTTCGTATTGAAATCCGATTTCAATCAAATAACCGATATATTATTTTACCCACAAATAAATAAATTAAATAGACAAATCTAATTTAACTATTAAATTTATTTTATCGATTAATTCGAAATTAATCGCGTTCTCTCTTCTATACGAAATTAATCTTAGATTAATTATTGCCGCTATTAATCCCATATTAATTTTCTCTCTCATAATTAATCCCAGATTAATTCTATCTGAGTCAAATGTCATTGGTGAATCTTTGGGAAGCGACCCAAGAGATTCATGGATATGTTGGCTGTAAATACGGTTATCGGACTATCCGAACACGTGCATACCGAGTACCATGTTCTCACCGATTTACAAGACATGGTTGGCTTCTAGCAAAGAACAGTGCCTACATAATTCTCTAGAAATATTCACCGAGGAATATCATCTGTATCAGGCGTAGAAATACTAATATTATGTAATACGTAATAAGATTCGGTATCAGATGTCATATGCTAGGCCTAGGGCTGGCTCTGTGTCAGCCCCATACGAATCATATATCGGATCCCGAGTAATTAATCTCTGTAATCGGGAAGTCATGACCTAGTCATACTATCCCGATAGCTGCAGCTTTTAAGAGTACTAGTTCTGTATCCCGTGTGACCATCATCTCCATATGACTGAAGTGATACTCCCATCTTGACATCACATCCAATACACTTCGATTCTCAGAAAACCCAATACAGGCGTACACAGAACCTGTTAAAGCTTCAGACGACCAATACTAAAGTAAACTGATTGTCGCAAGTAATAGCGACGTAAGTCTCAGGTTAAAGATCACATACACCTACCCTGATTCGGATTCCCATAGACACATAGTCATACTACCAATGGGATTTTGAGTGGGTCTATCCAGAGCGAACTGTTCCCGGTCCAACGGCTAACTGATGAGCGGAAAATATACCAATATTTACCGCCCCTTTTACTTAATATTTTATTTAGTTTCTCGGGTTTGATGAACGTTTTGATGTGTTTTAGTTTATTTTGCAGATAAAATAATATTGTGACATAATGAAATCATTTAGGATGAAATGTGGGTCAAATAAGGGCTAAAATTGGACTTGACATATTAATTTTGGAGATTTTAAACTTGAAAGGGCATTTCAACGAAGTGCAGTTTTGGAAATTTCAGTTTTGCGCATCTGTCGTATTTTGGGCATAACGTTTTACTCCGATATCGGATTGAGCTGATTCAAGTACCAGATTAAAGAAGACTCAAAGATCTACAACTAGGAAAGATAAAATAATTTCGAATTCTGAAGATTTCATGCCCGAAATTGATGAACCATCCAGAAGTGTGTTGAGTGTAATTATTAAAGTCATTTTCAAAGCAAAAACTAAATTAATAAATAAATAATAAAAATTATCAAATCACCACCAAACATGATAAGAAATTAGTGGAGAAATTAATAATGGATTTGGTGGATGATTTGATGAAGGCAAAATTTTGCCTATGAATACCAAGCCATTTCATTTGTAAATTCATACTTTCTTCTAAGGAATTCCTTAAGAATACTAAGAAGATTGTATCTTGTTTGTTTATTTACAGCTTTCAGTAATTAATTTCCGCTTTCGCACTTTCTTTTCTTTACTTTTCAGTTTTTACTTTTCAGTAATGAGGAGGTAACTCCCCTTTGCTGGGGTAAAAGGTAAAATTTTTATTACTAATATTTAGATTAATCTCCCTTAATTATAATATATAAACTAGTTAAAACCTGACTTAACGAGGATACCGCCATATTGGTCGGTTGGTAATTATTTAAATTGGTTTTAACTTGACTAAACTGGATACTGTCTGATTGGTCGGTTGGAAATTAATTATTAATTTGACTTAATCTGGATACCGCCTATATGGCTGGTTGGTAATTATCATGCAAAGTTAATATATTATATTAAGGGAGATATCTAAAATAGAAGTAATAAAAGTGGATCATTTTACCTCAGCATTTTCTTTTATTGTACTTTTACTTTATTTACTTTTCAGCAATTTACTTTCAGCATTTACTTTTCAGCAATTTATTTTCAGCATTTACTTTTCAGCAATTTACTTTTCAGCAATTTATTTTTCAGCAATTTACTTTCAGCATTTACTTTTCAGCAATTTACTTTTCAGCATTTTTCTTTATGTCTTTTATTTTATTTAAGTTTTTACTAGCCCTAGTTATGTGTCGTAACTAAGTTAGTTATCTGGGGTTGTGATGAATTCTAATATCACCGTTTTATAAGGGGTTATTTTATAGTTTGGGTAATTTAAAGGTTTACTTATTAAGTCTTAAGCTTAATGCTTCTTGTTGTCTTATCACCAATAAGATTGATGTGGTAAATCTAAAATAAACTTGACAAAGGAATTTTAGGTTTCAGGCTTAGACTTAATAGCCCACGATCTTCCTTGAGAATAGATAACCCTTTAATAGATTTCCTTACAGGATAGACATATACCTGTCGGGCGGGGGTAGCCATAATTGGAACTTAAACTTAATGCATCCAGATAATTTGGTTGACATAGACATATGGTTCAATTGGGTTAAACTGGGTATTTGCGTCTGACCATCGATAAAGGCTTTCGCATAATTTAGTGTTACAGGTTAGTAAACTGATTTATTACACAAACATAAAATAACCACTTCATCTTTAAAATGATATTGGAAGAAATCAAAACCCTAGATAGTTTTTAATATTGAATTTTCTTAAACCTACATTCGTGCAATTTTATTTACTTGTTTTTAAATTTAAAATCTTCACCATTTCAAATCAATCAATCAACCTGTTAGATACTAGTAATCATTTGACCTCATAAAATTAATAGATTAGGTATTAAGTCCTCGTGGGATCGATACTTTTTATACTACTTGAACGATATGTACGCTTGCGTTATACGCGTGTGTAAGCACCGGTCAAGCTTTTGGCGCCGTTGCCAGGGACTTATTTATCTTTCACTATTAGTTTTGGGGTTAGATACCTTTAGTTGTATCTAATTTCTTTTTACTTATTATTTTTGTTTTCTTGTGTTTCAGGTTCTCAGAAACTTCATGAGACGAACCAGAAGCTTTGAACTCCGATCGCTTGACCCAGAAATTGAAAGAACCATCAGACAGTTGAGAAGGGAAAAGCGAGAAGGCCAAGAAGCTTTAGTCAACATGGAACCTGAACCTTTGGAGGTTGCACCACCAATTCCCATTCGAGACAGAACCATTCCGGTGGTTGACACACTCATTTCATGTATTGTACTTCCTCCCTTACCAGCAAATGCAGGTGACATCAAAACATTCATTCAGATGATTCAGTAGTCAGTTCAGTTTGGGGGGAATGCAACTGAAGATCCTAATGCCCACATCAGCAACTTCCTGGAAGTTTACGGCACTTTCAATTACAACCGAGAAGATGAAGAAGCAATGAGATTGCGTATTTTCCTATACTCCTTGAAAGACAGAGCTAAAGCTTGGCTACATTCACTACCAGTAGGTTCCATCACAACTTGGAACACTTTAGCCACCAAATTTCTTGCAAAGTACTTTCCACCAGCCATAACTAGAAAGCTAAGAAATGACATCACATCCTTTGTACAACAAGACTTGGAAACTCTCTACGAAGCTTGGGAAAGGTACACAGATTTGCTCCGGAAATGTCCTCACCATGAGATTCCAAAATGGCTTCAAGTCCAAACTTTCTATAATGGACTTTCTGGACTGGTGAGAACCACAATCGATGCTGCTGCTGGATGAGCTTGGATGGCAAAAGGAGAAAATCAAGCCTGAGACCTAATCGAAGAAATGACTAACAACAATTCCTTGTGGCCAACAGAAAGGAGCATGATCCAAAGAATTGCAGGAATTTATGAAAGTGGAGCTAATACAGCAGTCAACGCCAAGCTGGATCAGATATGCAAATTCATGGAGACTTTTACCACTGGATCCACAAGTTCACCCTATGGAGGAGCACCAGAACCAAACCAACTTGAAGAGACGGTGAATTATGTCAACAATTTCAACAGACAGGGGAACAATCCATATTCCAACACCTACAACCTAAGGTGGAGGAATCATCCTAATTTTTCATGGAGCAAAAATTCAGGGCAAAAGAAAAATCCACCACCTGGATTCCAACAGCAGAACTATCCACCATCTGGATTCCAGCAACAGAACAAAGGCCATGAGCGGACAAATGAACCAGGAATAGCAGAAGTGCTGACTCAGTTAAAAAAGTATGATGCTATGTTTCAGAGCCAATCAGCTTCCATCAAAGCACTAGAGAATCAAATTGGACAACTAGCTAATGCTCAGAGTTACAGACCACCAGGTAACCTTCCTAGCAACACTGAACCAAATCCGAGGAACATGGGGAAGGAGCAATGTCATGCCATCATATTAAAAAGCGGTACTGAAATCAACAAAGATGTTGGAGCCAAAACAACTGCTGAGGAAGTTCCAAAAGAAACAAAGCAACAAATGGAGGAAAAGAAGCAAAGGAAAAAGAACAGATCACTCCACCTCCACCTTTTCCTCAGCGTCTTCAGAAAAACAAACTGGACAAGCAGTTTGCTCGTTTCCTGGAGGTGTTTAAAAAGCTGCATATCAACATTACATTTGCAGAAGCGTTGGAACAAATGCCCAGCGATGCCAAATTCATGAAAGACATTCTTTCACGAAAGCGGAGATTGGGAGATTACGAGATAGTAGCATTATCAGAAGAATGCAGCGCTATCATTCAGAGGAAATTCCTCCAAAATTGAAAGATCCTGGCAGTTTCACTGTTCCTTGCACCATAGGAGAACATGACTTTGGTAAGGCTTTATGTGATTTAGGTGCAAGTGTTAACTTGATGCCTTTTTCTATTTTCAGGAAACTGCAGATTGGAGAAACAATGCCCACTTCAGTCTCTCTACAACTTGCTGATAGAACGCTCGTATTTCCAAGAGGCGTAGTTGAGGATGTGCTGGTTGTAGGCACTGCATTTTTGAATGTAAGTCTCTATGATGAGTCTCATTTGGAGACACTACCTTTTAAGTTGAGGAAGTCGCGGGAAACGGACGTCGGAAGGGAATCAGTATTTTTGTTAGATTTTATTCGCTTGTTTAGCTTCGGGCTCACTTGTTGGACCTCTGTTTTAAAGCACCTTTAGCCCAAAAACCTCACAAACCATTTAACCTTGGCCCAAAACCCTTGAAATACACATCAAGCCCACACACCCACCTAGCCCACAAAGCCTAGCCCACACACGCCCAAGCCCATTTAAAACACATCCAAATAATAAAACACATATTTAACACATGTGAAATTAAAACAAATCTAAAAAATCACATACCAAATTAAAAAAATCAAATAAAATATAAAATATAACCTATTCCTAATTTAAAAAAATCTTGTCTCTAATTAAATATATCTTTTCCTTTTGTGACACTAATTAAATGGTATACCTTTTATTAACAAATCTCATTCCTTTTTAAACAAGATTAACCCTAGCCTTTTGTGTATAAAAGAAACCCAAAACCAACCCTTGCCCTCTCCTAGCATTCACGCCCCTCTCCTCTCATCCATCCCTCTCTCACTCGGCAGTGACCAAGAAAATAACAAAAACAAGAACCCTAATAGACTCAACTCCCTCCCTCTCACTCAAATTGCCCCACTTCAATTACCTGACCTCTCTCAACCTTATTCCCTTCACGCCACCTGCACACACAAACAAGGACACCATGCACTAACCCTAACTTTCTTCACGCCACCTGTCCATGTACCATGCAGCCCTCAGATTCACGTAAAACTGCCCCCTCACAAACACTTCAACAGCCATAACCCACGTAATAAGCTAGCCAATACACACAATATCCACACAAAGCACCTTCACGTAAATACCCATATGCCCTGCCTGTTCACGCACAAATACCCTAGTTGATCCAAACCTTCACGCCATTAGCCCCACTATCTCAGCTCACGTAACAGACCCACATCTTCACGCCATTTAGCCACAACTCACCCACTTCACTGCCTCATAACACTCACGCCTGTCCCAAAACCTGCCAGTAAATCACGCCCAAATCAGCCCTTGACAGGCCCGTAAAACTGTCCCAAAACCTGCCAGTAAATCATGCCCAAATCAGCCCTTTACAGCCCCGTAAAACAGTCCCAAAACCTGCCAGTGAATCACCACAAAACAGCCCTAAACTCGCAAAAACTGCACCTTTAAACCATTAAACAGCAGCCCTTTAAACCTTTAAAAACAACCCCTCATACAACAAAAATAGTGACTAAAAAGCAGCAGTAAAACAGCAGTAAAATGGAGTGAAAACAGTAGCTTGAGCAGCAAAACAGCGAGGAAAGACGTGGACCAGTGAACCAGAAAAGTTGCGGAGTTTTAGCCCTTCCGACCATTGTGTAACGCACGTCCGAAAGTCGACATAAAAGGTTAGACCTGAGGGCACTTTTCGTATTTATCTTATTCATCTTTTAATTGTTTTATTTATTTATTTCGCATGAGAGTCATTTGTGGATGCATGTTGTGGCTTTGAATGGATGGGAAAATGTGTCGTCTCTTGTGGTATATAGGATGGAAAACCAGACGTAAATTCCGTAGCCGAATCCGAATGGACGGTAGTGCGGTCTGTACTTGGGATACAACTCCACGTACCACTTGAGCAAACGTCACATATTTCGATTTATTTTGTCTTGTTTGTTTATTATCCGTTATTTAATTTCTGCATGTTATATGTTTGTGTAATGATGAGATAAAACGCATGGGCTTAGTAAGTTGGATTAAAGGTCCTCTATTTAGAGGGGTTAAAATCCTTTACCACGATGCTTTGCCGCGCCGGATGATGTATATTCGGTTGAATGTAAATCGGGGATACGAAGTCCAATATTGTTGTCTTTAATTTCATATGCATTATGATGTGATGCGCATGAGCTTATTAAGTTGGATTAAAGGTCCTCTATTTTGAGGGATAAAAAGCCTACGGTCTACCTTTACCACGATACTTCGCCGCACCTTTTATTTCGTTATTTGCTTTTCATTGTATGTCATCTTCTTGCATAATCATGCATCATGTTGCATCGCGCATGAGCAAATCAAGTTGGATTAAAGGTCCTCCACTTTGAGGGATAGAAAGCCTACGGGCTACCTTTCCCACGACGTTTTTTCGCGCCGGACAAAGTGCATTCGATTGAATGTGAGATACGTTCAATCGGACACTTGAAGTCCTATATAGATGTGGGCATATGTCGCATCTCTTTTCTTTCACTTCCATTATTTATCTTTCAAATCGCATCATGGCACATTTATTTTGATGTACAATTACCTCTTTGGTTATTTCTTTGCATTATATACCTAATTGTTTCTCTTATTATGCATGATTGTGCAACTGCCATTTGTTTGCATTTCCGTGTCCATGAATGTAATGTGCTTATGACATTGTATGCTTGCCATATTTCAATTTATCTTTATGCATGCAAATTCAGACATAGATTATATGTAAATAAGTTGTATGCAAATTTGGACATAGATTATATGCAAATAGGTTGTATGCAAATTTGAAAATGTGTTACATGTGAACTTAGATGAACTTTTGATTTATGCATGCGAACTTAGAAATAGAATACCCTTAGGCATATATGTTGCTAGATTCGATTAAATTATTGCACAAATCACATCATTACAAGTGGCATAAGTAAGGGACCATTCCGAACCCAATGGTTTGAGGTCTTCCCTTGCGAGGGGTGAGTGCAACCTTAAACTATTTTCCCGGTTCACACCGGGTGGCAAATCCATTATTCTCCGGTTTAGTCCCCCGCGGGCTACTCCGTACTCCCAATCGGGCTGCGAGCCCGGAACAGCATGCGTCGCCCAGTTTCTGTGTCCCATAGTCTGGCGACTCCGCTGGGGATAGAGAATTGGCCCCGAAATCATGTCTTGTGATGTTTATGATTTGTGTTTTATTTAATCGTGTCTGTAGTAGGTTGAAAGGGGTTTATTGAAGGCACTTTTAAGGCTAGGTAATGGTTTGGTGTCTTCCTTCACTCACTACCTTTCTAGAAGGAAAAGCTGTGAAGGCACCTAGATAATCATCTACTCGTAGCCTACTGTGATGGACTAATTTGGAGGACTCGTTGTTTATTCCTGACACCAAGCGATAAGAGCCTAAGAGGCTTGGGTACTTAAGAGAGCCTCGCTCCACCCTCCCTCTGGGGAATCTACAACAGGAAATCCATTTGACAGTCACACAACATAGCTCGTTGGCACGTACCTTAGTGTATAAAAAAGGTGCGCTCACTTGGTCGCTCGAACCCTTGAGTGGGGAGACCTAGTTGTGGGTAATCCTTCGTCAGCGAGAGCCTTTGTCCACACCCCCGTAAACCCGCATGTGAACCTTAGTCGTAGAACTAATAAGAATTATTTACTTGTGCGTGTGTTTGGGAACATGGTCGTTTGGATCCATTCGGACCTTTTGTCATGAGGTATGGGCTTGTTGGGTCATTTAAACTGGGACAAGAACATATCTTATGATGATTGGGCCAAAAGCATCTAAAACGCCAATGAGCCATTATATGCTTCTGTTTGGGAACATTGTCATTTGGATCCATTCAGACCTTTTTTCATGAGGTATGGGCTTGTTGGGCCATTTAAACTGGGACAAGAACGTATCTTATGATGATTGGGCCAAAAGCTTCTAAAACGCCAATGGGCCATTATATATTTGTGTTTAGGAACATTATCATTTGGATACGGTTGGACTTCTTGCCATGAGATGTGAACTTGTTGGGCCATTTAAACTGGGACGAGTTCACTCCTATGAAAGTTAGCCCAAAAGCTTCTAAAATGATAATGGGCCGATTTGTGTGAAAATTTTAATGAGTTGATATATTCCTTGTATCGCATGCATCTCATTCATCTCATGCATGCATATATCCTGTTAACACCCTCTATGTTTATAAAAGACATCATAGATTCCCGTTGGGTTAGGGAAGATGGAAGACTCACTAAAAGTCCGGTAACAGATATGAGTACATCTGATAAAAAGGTATCCCAGATAGATCAGTTGGAAAACGGTCTCGCCAAAATTACTGAACAGTTGCAAGCCTTGACTACTGCTGTGGCTGGTGTGGCTGTACCCCGTGCTGGGGGAAGTTCTGAGAATGTGAGGCGCGAGGAGCCTCCGAATGGGTTGGGGGATGATATCCCCGCTTTTGATGACGATATGGCAGAGTATGCAATAGGCAGAGTGATTGGGTCTTAGGCAGAATTTCAGAAGCTTCGGGATCAGGTTGAAACAGTTACCCGTAAAATGAGGGGTAAACATGAAGAGTTGTTAGATTATGAGGCAATGACCTTCGAATAACAGTTGCCAGCTCAGTTCAAGATGTCGGATATGGCTAAGTTCAACGGGAATGGGGATCCGATGGTCCATCTCCGTCAGTATGTTTAAGTTATGAGTTCAGTGGGTTTATCCAAGAGTCAAGTGCAGAAAATGTTTGGGATGTCACTTGAGGGGGCGCCGAAAGTTTGGTATCACAGCCTTGAGGAGAAGATTAGGGAAGATTGGAGGGAACTGGCTGATGCTTTTCTGAAGCAATATGTTACAGATTTGGAAATTGATTTGTCACTCCGTGATTTGGAGAACACTAAGCAGAAGCCGGAGGAAAGCTTCAAAGACTATGTGGATCGCTGGAGGAGCCAGCTTCTGAAAATGCAGACTCGGCCCTTAGAGAAGGACCAGATCAAAATGATCATCAAGGGCACCAAGCCCTCTATTTACAGCAAGCTGGGGAGGATGACCTCCATGATTGGTGACTTTCGACATTTGATGGAGACTGTCATGGATATTGAAGAAGCAGAAGCTGAGAACAGAAAGTTTTATGGCCAGAATAGAAGAACTTTTGGGGGGCCTTCTGAAACCAAACCCGCTACTGCCGAGGTCGCTACCGTCAAGAACATGCAATTCTCCAATCTTGGTAGACCTTTGTCAAATGTATTTGAAAAGCTGAAAATGCAAGGACTTCTAAAACCCTTGGAACCTAGGCCATTTCTGAACCCTGTGCCACCATACCTCAACCTAAACCAGTATTGTTACTTCCATCAAGAAAAAGGCCATGACACCGACAACTGTACCCGCCTTAGACATGAGGTCCAAAACCTCATTGACTCCCATAAAATACCCAATCCAGAAAAAAGAACAACCTAACACATACAGAAATCCCTTGCCTAATTACCACTCCATTCCACCACCCACCTACATCATCAACTCCGGCCTACCCGAAACCTTTGTCCTTCAAACTCTCAACCATCAGGCTTCTTGTATTGAGATAAAGGATAACAGTAGTAAAGAACCATAGGTCAAGGAAGAAGGCAATGCTGCGAATGATGAAGCTGTTCTCCCTAGCTTATTTGATCCTGCATTTTTAATAAAGACATTGATTTTGTCTACTTATTCGAACCTTTTCTTAATGATAATAAAGGCGTTCATTTCGTTTACTTGCCTGAGTCTCATCTTTTCAACCTGTAACATGAGTATATTTGACAAAAGCATTCAACCCTGGCACTATGATACTCAACGATGTTTAGAACACAGTGAGTCCTCGGAAGAAGCAAGCAAAAAGGCAAGATAGCCACTTAGAAATTGGGAAATGGGGCAGTAAGACTGTCAGACTTGGAAGGAAACAAGTTCACTGAGCCGATCAATGTGGATAGATTGAAACAGTATTTTCCCTAAGGAAGAGAAGAATGATCAGCAAGGGAATTGGCGGAAGACCTAACCCAACGGGATGGGAAACTCATTCAAGCATGCATGCATACACGTAACTTATTTTGCATTCCTTTTTGTGTTTTGTGTTTGTTTTGTATTCATAGGTTTTGAAGAAGAAAGAGAGAAAGCGGAAAATGAAAGCCAATCAGAGGCATCAATATGACATCAGTAGTTTGGGGACGAGTCCCAGGGTTGAGGCCTATATCGGTATCAGTCCAGGGGCGAGGCCCACCTCAGTACCAGTTTGGGGGGCGAGGCCCCACGTCAGTATCAGTTTAGGGGCGAGGCCCACATCAGTATCAGATTGGGGGCGAGGCCCATATCAGTATCAGTCTGGGGGAATAAGGCCCACAGTCAACATAATTCGGGAACAAGGCCTAGGGAATAAAGCCTTCAATCAATATAGTTCGGGAAAAAGCCCACAGTCAATACAATCAAGGATTAAAGCCCATATTCAGTACAGTTCGGGAACAAGGCCCAGGGGAATAAAGCCACAGTTCGGGAACAAAGCCTAGAGGAATAAAGCCCACTTTCAAAATAGCGCGGGAATAAAGCCTAGGGGAATAAAGCTATCTCTCAACGTAATTCGGGAACAAAGCCCAAAGGTCAAAGCATGGATAACAAGTAAGTTAAGCAACAGCTGGCGAGCCAGGTAAGTAAAAAAATGCATGCATAACTTTGATAGGATTGTCATTGTCACACACTGCACAAGTCCCATCAAAGTGGGGGCGACTGAAGGCACTGTATTTTTGCATGTAAGTCCCTATGATGAGTCTCATTTGGAGACACTACCTTTTAAGTTGAGGAAGTCGCGGGAAACGGACGTCGAAAGGGAATCAGTATTTTTGTTAGATTTTATTCGCTTATTTAGCTTCGGGCTCACTTGTTGGACCTCCGTTTTAAAGCACCTTTAGCCCAAAAACCTCACAAACCATTTAACATTGGCCCAAAACCCTTGAAATACACATCAAGCCCACACACCCACCTAGCCCACAAAACCTAGCCCACACACGCCCAAGCCCATTTAAAACACATCCAAATAATAAAACACATATTTAACACATGTGAAATTAAAACAAATCTAAAAAATCACATACCAAATTAAAATAAATCAAATAAAATATAAAATATAACCTATTCCTAATTTAAAAAAATCTTGTCTCTAATTAAATATATCTTTTCCTTGTGTGATACTAATTAAATGGTATCCCTTTTATTAACAAATCTCATTCCTTTTTAAACAAGATTAACCCTAGCCTTTTGTCTATAAAAGAAACCCAAAACCAACCCTTGCCCTCTCCTCGCATTCACGCCCCTCTCCTCTCATCCATCACTCTCTCACTCGGTAGTGACCAAGAAAAAAAAACAAGAAAACCCTAATAGACTCAACTCTCTCTCTCTCACTCAAATTGCCCCACTTCAATTCCCTGACCTCTCTCAACCTTATTCCCTTCACGCCACTTGCACACACAAACAAGGACACCATTCACTAACCCTAACTTTCTTCACGCCACTTGCCCATGTACCATGCAGCCCTCAGATTCACGTAAAACTGCCCCCTCACAAACACTTCAACAGCTATAAGCCCACGTAACAAGCTAGCCAATACACACAATATCCACACAAAGCACCTTCATGCAAATACCCCCCTGCCATGCCTGTTCACGCACAAGTACCCTAGTTGATCCAAACCTTCACGCCATTAGCCCCACTACCTCAGCTCACGTAATAGACCCACATCTCCACGCCATTTAGCCCTAACTCACCCACTTTACTGCCTCATAACACTCACGCCTGTCCCAAAACTTGCCAGTAAATCACGCCCAAATCAGCTCTTGACAACCCCGCAAAACTGTCCCAAAACCTGCCAGTAAATCACTCCCAAATCAGCCCTTGACAGCCCCGCAAAACAATCCCAAAACCTGCCGGTGAATCACCTCAAAATAGCCCTAAACCCGCAAAAACTGCACCTTTAAACAATTAAACAGCAGCCCTTTAAACCTTTAAAAATAGCCCCTAATACAGAAAAAATAGTGACTAAAATAGCAGTAAAACAGCAGCAAAACAGAGTGAAAACAGTAGCTTGAGCAGCAAAACAGTGAGGAAAGACGTGGACCAGAAAAGTTGCGGAGTTTTAGCCCTTCCAACCACCGTGTAACGCACGTCCGAAAGTCGACATAAAAGGTTAGACCTGAGGGCACTTTTCGTATTTATCTTTATTCATTTTTTAATTGTTTTATTTATTTATTTCGCATCGTTTGTGGATGCATGTTGTGGCTTTGAATGGATGGGAAAATGTGTCGTCTCTTGTGGTATATAGGATGGAAATCCAGACATAAATTCCGTAGCAGAATCCGAATGGACGGTAGTGCGGTCTGTACTTGGGATACAACTTCACGTACCACTTGAGCAAACGGCACATATTTCAATGTATTTTGTCTTGTTTGTTTATTATCCGTTATTTAATTTCTGCATGTTTTTTGTTTGAGTAATGATGAGATAAAGCGCATGGGCTTAGTAAGTTGGATTAAAGGTCCTCTATTTCGAGGGGTTAAAATCCTTTACCATGATGTTTTACCATACTGGATGATGTATATTCGGTTGAATGTAAATCGGGGATACAAAGTCCAATATTGTTGTCTTTACTTTTATATGCATTATGATGTGATGCGCAAGGGCTTAGTAAGTTGGATTAAAGGTCCTCTATTTGGATTGATAAAAAGCCTATGGTCTACCTTTACCACGATACTTCGCCGCACCTTTTATTTCGTTATTTGCTTTTCTTTGTATGTCATCTTCTTGCATAATCATGCATCATGTTGCATCGCACATGAGCAAATCAAGTTGGATTAAAGGTCCTCCACTTTGAGGGATAGAAAGCCTACGGGCTACCTTTGCCACGACGTTTTGCCACGCCGGACAAAGTGCATTCGATTGAATGTGAGATACGTTCAATCGGACACTTGAAGTCCTATATAGATGTGGGCATATGTCGCATCTCTTTTCTTTCACTTCCATTATTTATCTTTCAAATCGCATCATGGCACATTTATTTTGATGTACAATTACCTCTTTGGTTATTTCTTTGCATTATATACCTAATTGTTTCTCTTTATTATGCATGATTGTGCAACTGCCATTTGTTTGCATTTCCGTGTCCATGAATGTAATGTGCTTATGACATTGTATGCTTGCCATATTTCAATTTATCTTTATGCATGCAAATTCAGACATAGATTATATGTAAATAAGTTGTATGCAAATTTGGACATAGATTATATGCAAATAGGTTGTATGCAAATTTGAAAATGTGTTACATGTGAACTTAGATGAACTTTTGATTTATGCATGCGAACTTAGAAATAGAATACCCTTAGGCATATATGTTGCTAGATTCGATTAAATTATTGCACAAATCACATCATTACAAGTGGCATAAGTAAGGGACCATTCCGAACCCAATGGTTTGAGGTCTTCCCTTGCGAGGGGTGAGTGCAGCCTTAAACTATTTTCCCGGTTCACACTGGGTGGCGACTCCATTATTCTCCGGTTTAGTCCCCCGTGGGCTACTCCGTACTCTCAATCGGGCCGCGAGCCCAGAACAACATGCGTCGCCCAGTTTCTGTGTCCCACACTGGTTAAAGTTGACAAATTCATTTTCCCAGTAGATTTTATTGTCCTTGATATGGAGGAAGACGCAGACGTGCCAATCATCCTCGGGAGACCGTTCTTGGCTACAGGTCGAACCATTATTGATGTACAAAAAGGAGAATTAACCATGAGGGTACAGGACCAAGAAGTAACATTCAATGTTTTCAAGGCCATGAATTTCCCAGATGATGAAAAGAAGGAGGAATGTTTCAGACTTGATTTGATACACAGTACCATTCAGAACTCCAATGCAATACAAAGTTCTACTGACAAACTTAAAACATATCAATTGCCTGTGGAGCCTGAAGATAAAACGTCTTTTGCACTGAAAAAGCCAATTCTTGCACTACAAGCAACAAAAGATAAAAAGTTCCACCAGCTCAACAAATTGGAGGAATTTCACAATCAGCCTTTTGAGGATGCCGAATTGTACAAAGAAAAGGCAAGGAAAAGACATGATGAGAAGTTAGTGCGCATACAACTGGAACCATGGCAGAAGGTACTGTTAAAGAAATCAAGGGTGAAATTCTTCCCATGGAAGCCAAAATCACGGTGGTTAGGTCCATTTGTGATCACCAAAGTTTTACCAGATAGAGCCGTTGAGCTACATGATCCTGAATCCAACAAAACTTTCAAGGTTAAAAACAAGCGTGTCAAGCACTACTGGGGAGAATAATTTGAGCGACAAAAAGAAAGTGTCACACTTTCAGATCCACCATAACATTCGAGTAGTCACATATAGTTGGCGACTTTAAACTTAGCACTCGTAGGGAGGCAACCCATGCAATTTTTTGTAGATATTGTGATTTTGTGTGATTTCATTTTATGTGTTTAGCTTTTGCAGATTAAATCATTTCAAGATGGAAGAAGCTCTAGAAATCTTCACAAGTAATTTCCTTCTCTCCCTCAAAAATCTCTGATGAAAGTTTACAAAGCTCGCTTGGAACGGATGAGACTACTAACAATCCATGGTGTTCCTAATGACATTCGTTGGGTAATTGAAGCACGGGTCCGATTGGCAGGTGAGTCTTCTGAATCTTTTATTTCACATCTACCTGGTTTTGGAAGAAGCACATATGCAAAGAAACGTAGAGCTAAGCAAATGGGTGTTTGTTACAAATGTGCACGCTGGAATTGCAATACTCGTTGTCGTTCTTTAGGAATGGTGTCTGATAATCGCGAAGACAAAATTAAATTCATTAGGGATGGCTTGAGTAAGGAGTCTTTAGATAATATATATTCGAATTTTGAGACGCATCCCAGTGGATATGTTCATATAGCCATTCGCAAATTACATACACAATTTCAAAAAGAAAGACAACAGTTAAGTCTATGGAATCTGACTCAAAAAGACCCTGTTTGCCAATTTATAAGAAAATTGGATGGGAAGCTTGTCCCTGACGCATAGACGTCAATCAAGCCGCTACTTTTCTTGTACATATTATATCTCTTTGTCTTTTCCTAATAATTGTAATTTGTGTTGTTGTTTTCTTTTATTTTCTCCGACAGGATCCAGACCTTTTTTATTATCACGATTTATTTTACTATTTTGCTACTAATCGTCCTTTGGAAGATACTTGTGTTATTTTTACTCACCCTTTTCAGGTATTATAAATTCAACTCATCATTGCACTTTTGAAGACATCCAGAGTAAAACATGGAAGCCACTTCAAGAAGACGAGTTAAAAACATCTGTGTGTTTTGTGGTAGTAGTGTTGGTACTAAACCACAATACGTAGAAGCAGTACAAGAATTGGGTCGGGTTTTAGCTGCAAGGAATATGCACTTAGTATATGACGGAGGCAATCTTGGACTAATGGGGATTGTTTCAAAGGCCGTACAAGAAGGAGGCAGTCACGTTTTGGGAATCATCCCAAAACCCTTGGCAGAAAAAAAATCTTATTGGACCATCAAACGTAGAAGAGCTAATTGTGCCAGGTATGTCTGAACGATTGGTAGAAATGATCAATAGTTCTGATGTTTTTATTACTTTGTCAGGTGGCTTGGGTACATTGGAGGAAATTTTTATAGTGTTATCTTGGGCGAACTTGAACATACACCAGAAACCAATTGGGCTGTTTAACGTTGATGGATTTTATGATTTTTTTTGTGTGTTTCTTGATGATGCCTGGAGAAATAGGTTCGTGTCAAAACCTTTAAAAGAACTCATTTTTACTGCCAGAACTGCTACGGATCTAATTGACCAAATCTTAGCCTATGAATCACAAATTGACCCTATCCTTTCAAAGATAAATATGTATGAGGACGATCGTGGTAAGAGGCATCGGATTAATCTGGATCTTAACCTTTAATTTATTGTAGAATTTCAGCTAACCAAGTACTATCTTCTAAATTCTTATTCTACTGTTTAAGACATTGGGGACAATGTCTCATTTAGGTTTGGGGGAGGAAACTAGTTGATTAGTATCTTGTTTTTAGTTTTTGTGTTGTTTTTATTTTTAGTCCAAAATTTTACGAAAAATACAAAAAATTGAAATTTTTTTCAAAAATTACAAAAATATTTTTGCATTTTTGTGTTTTTATTTTGACTAAAAAGGTGAAATTGGTAAGAGATAGCTGAGTAAGGAGTTTCCACTCCTGAGACGTATCTAAACCTATTTCAGAACAAGTTAATTTTTGTTTATTTCCTTTTAAATTATTTAATTTGTAAATTCTCTATAAAACTGATTAAAATGAATCTTTATATACTCAGTTTGCAGGTATTAACAATATGCATGGTAACATACGGACATGAGCTAAAATTGAAAAGTTTGTAATATTCAGTGTTATAGTTTAATTGGAGGAAGCATCTCAAAAAGTGATGGAGTAAAAAAAAAAAACGTATGAGATCCGAGTTATTAAGTCTGTAAGGGTGTTTTAACACCTAGTGCCCTAAAGCCAACTGGTTTGGGAGTCACCGACCCAACACTCGCTACATAGACGGAAGATATTGTATATAAATAAAAAAAATCAACAATCAAAGAGAAAAATCAGAAAAATTATTCCATTGCTGTAAAAAGATGTGAATTCTGATAAAACTTTAGGACAAAAATATTACTCTCTTATCAACTGCACTTATGACTGTTGTGGGAAAAAATGAGTTGATTAATATTTTGTCGACTGTGCATATGGAGAATGGTAAATATAATCGGAGAATTTACTTATTCAGTAATTTAGAAAGAAAAAAAACAACTAGTAACTTGGAGTAGAAGTTTCACCTGATTAGTCACTAACTTCTTTATTCTCTTTTCTTTTGTCTTTTTGCTTTTGTGTGCATTAGTTTTATTATCTTTTTACTTTTGTAAAAAGTTTGTGGGTATCGTTGCTGTAAGCCCTCACGAGACTATAACTCGTCCACTATGGACACATATGGGTTTAAAGGCTTGTTGCATATGCTAAATGCAACCGTGATCTCTACGAAAGTGGCTTAGTTTAATTTTAATTGTTTCTTGTATTTTATTTTGTTGTTTTACTCGAGGACTAGCAAAATGTTAGGTTTGGGGGTGTGATGAGCGGAAAATATATCAATATTTACCGCCCATTTTACTTAATATTTTGTTTAGTTTCTCGGGTTTGATGAACGTTTTGATGTGTTTTAGTTTATTTTGCAGATAAAATAATATTGGGACATAATGAAATCATTTAGGACGAAATTTGGGTAAAATAAGGGCAAATATTGGACTTGACATATTAATTTTGGAGATTGGAAACTTGAAAGGGCATTTCAACGAAGTACAGTTTTGGAAATTCCAATTTTGCGCATTTGTTGTATTTTGGGCATAACTTTTTACTCCGATATCGGATTGAGCTGATTCAAGTTCCATATTAAAGAAGACTCAAATATCTACATCTTTGAAATATTCACCGAGGAATATCATCTGTATCAGGCATAGAAATACTTATATTATGTAATACGTAATAAGATCCGGTATCAGATGTCATATGTTAGGCCCAGGGCTAGCTCTGTGTCAGCCCCGTACGAAGCATATATCGGATCCCGAGTAATTAATCTCTGTAATCGGGAAGTCATGACCTAGTTATATTATCCCGATAGCTGCAACTTTTAAGAGTATTAGTTCTGTATCCCGTGTGACCATCATCTCCATATGACTGAAGTGATATTCCCATCTTGACATCACATCCAATACACTTCGATTCTCAGTAAACCCAATACAGGCGTACACAGAACCTGTTAAAGCTTCAGACGACCAATACTAAAATAAACTGATTGTCGTAAGTAATGGCGACGTAAGTCTCAGGTTAAAGATCACATACACATACCCTGATTCGGATTCCTATAGACACATAGTCATACTACCAATGGGATTCTGAGTGAGTCTATCCAGAGTGAACTGTTCCTGGTCCAACGGCTAACTGATGAGCGGAAAATATATCAATATTTACCGCCCCTTTTACTTAATATTTTGTTTAGTTTCTCGGGTTTGATGAAAGTTTTGATGTGTTTTAGTTTATTTTACAGATAAAATAATATTGGGACATAATGAAATCATTTAGGACGAAAAGTGGGTCAAATAAGGGCAAAAATTGGACTTGACATATTAATTTTGGAGATTGGAAACTTGAAAGGGCGTTTCAACGAAATGCAGTTTTGGAAATTCCAGTTTTGCGTATCTGTCGTATTTTAGGCATACCTTTTTACTCCGATATCAGATTGAGCGGATTCATGTTTCAGATTAAAGAAGACTCAAAGATCTACAACTTTGAAAGATAAAATAATTTCGAATTCTGAATATTTCATGCCCGAAATTGATGAACCATCCAAATGTGTGTTGTGTGTAATTATTAAAGTCATTTTCAATCATTTTCAAAGCAAAAACTAAATTAATAAATAAATAATAAAAAATATCAAATCACCACCAAACATGATAAGAAATTAGTGGAGCAATTAATAATAGATTTGGTGGAGCAATTAGTGGAGCAATTAATAATGGATTTGGTGGATGATTTAATGGAGGCAAAATTTTGCCTATAAATACCAAGCCATTTCATTTGTAAATTCATACTTTCTTCTAAGGAATTCCTTAAGAATACTAAGAAGATTGTATCTTGTTTGTTTATTTATAGCTTTCAGTAATTAATTTCCGCTTTCGCACTTTCTTTTCTTTACTTTTCAGTTTTTACTTTCCGCAATTTACTTTTACGCACAATACTTTTCTTTCTTTAATTTTCAGTTTTTACTTTTCAGTAATGAGGACGTAACTCCCCTTTGCTGGGTTAAAAGGTAAAACTTTTATTACTAATATTTAGATTAACTCCCTTAATTATAATATATAAACTAGTTAAAACCTGACTTAATGAGGATACCGCCATATTGGTCAGTTGGTAATTATTTAAATTGGTTTTAACCTGACTAAACTGGATACCGCCTGATTGGTCGGTTGGTAATTAATTATTAATTTGACTTAATCTGGATACCGCCTATATGGCTGGTTTGTAATTATCATGCAAAGTTAATATATTATATTAAGGGAGATATCTAAAATAGAAGTAATAAAAGTGGATCCTTTTACCTCAGCATTTTCTTTTATTGTAATTTTACTTTATTTACTTTTCAGCAATTTACTTTCAACATTTACTTTTCAGCAATTTACTTTTCAACAATTTACTTTTCAGCAATTTACTTTCAGCAATTTACTTTCAGCATTTACTTTTCAGTAATTTACTTTCAGCATTTACTTTTCAGCAATTTACTTTTCAGCATTTTTCTTTATGTCTTTTATTTTATTTAAGTTTTTACTAGCCCTAGTTATGTGTCGTAACTAAGTTAGTTATCTGGGGTTGTGATGAATTCTAATATCACCGTTTTATAAGGGGTTATTTTATAGTTTGGGTAATTTAAAGGTTTACTTATTAAGTCTTAAGTTTAATGCTTCTTGTTGTCTGATCACCAATAAGATTGATGTGGTAAATCTAAAATAAACTTGACAAAAGAATTTTAGGTTTCATCCTTAGACTTAATAGCCCACGATATTCCTTGAGGATAGATAACCCTTTAATAGATTTCCTTACAGGATAGACATATACCTGTCGGGCGGGGGTAGCCATAATTGGAACTTAAACTTAATGAATCCAGATAATTTGGTTGACATAGACATATGGTTCAATTGGGTTAAACTGGGTATTTGCGTCTGACCATCGACATAGGCTTTCGCATAATTTAGTGTTCCAGGTTAGTAAACTGATTTATTACACAAACATAAAATAACCACTTCATCTTTAAAATAATATTGGAAGAAATCACAACCCTAGATAGTTTTTAATATTGAATTTTCTTAAACCTACATTCGTGCAATTTTATTTACTTGTTTTTAAATTTAAAATCTTCACCATTTCAAATCAATCAATCAACCTGTTAGATACTAGTAATCATTTGACCTCATAAAATTAATAGATTAGGTATTAAGTCCACGTGGGATCGATACTTTTTATAATACTTGAACGATACGTACGCTTGCATTATACGCGTGTGTAAGCACCGGTCACTAACAGAACCTCTTATTACACTTGCATAAGTATCCAATACCTAAATATATGAGAACTATGCCGCTTCCATAACGCGCACAAGTGTAATACTAGTCTATTCCGCATTATTAATGTCTAGTCTCGATAATACTTTGACTATGGATATTTAATGATTAAACCGTTCGTGGATTAATACTGTCTTATATCTTATTAATCTGATTTAACCATATTGACTTTTATCATTAATATATATCCAAGTAATCTAATTACAATAATGATAAAATAACAATTTTGTTTTGTCACATAGTTAATTTGTACAAAAATACAATATTATTTACAAATAGTGATGTTATGGGTCATAATTTTCCAACAATCTTCCACTTGGCCTATAGCCAATCACTCAAGTATCTAACACCTGAACTATGTACATGTCGCTCAAAATTTTACTGAGATATAGGTTTCGTCAGCGGATCTGCAATGTTATCATCTGATGTGATCTTCTCGATCTTCACATTGCCATGATGTATGATCTCACGAATCAGATGAAATCGTCGAAGTACATGGTTGGATCGTTGACGAGACCATGGTTCCTTAGTCTATGCGATAGCCCCATTATTGTCACAATACAAAGGTATGGGCTCAGCTGCTAACAGAACTACTCCTAATCCAATTAGGAATTTACGGATCCAAACTGCTTCTTTTACTGCCTCAGCTGCAACAATATATTCCGCTTCTGTTGTTGAATCGGCAACAGTCTATTACTTGGAAGATTTCCAGCTCACTGCTCCGTTGTTTAAACAAAATATGTGCCCTGATTGCGACTTACAGTCGTCTTTATCGGTTTGGAAACTTGCATCGGTGAACCCAGTCACCTCAAGTTCTCCTTCCCAATAGACTAAGAAAGCATCTTTAGTTCGTCTAAGATACTTAAGTATGTTCTTTACAGCAATCCAGTGACCATCACCTGGATCAGCCTGATAGCGACTGCACATACTCAAAGCATATGAGACATCAGGTCGCGTACATATCATGGCGTACATGATCGATCAGAATGCTAAAGCATACATGATCCGAATCATTGCATCTCTCTCATCTTGAGTTTTAGGACATATATCCTTCGATATAGAGACGTCATGTGACACCGGAAGCAGCCCCCTCTTGGTCTGATCCATGTTGAATCTCTTCAACACTTTGTCAATGTACGAGCTCTGGGAGAGTGCCAGCAGCTTTTTAGATCTATCCCGGTAGATCATTATTCCTAGAATAAAGGCTGCATCTCTCAGGTCTTTCATGGAGAATTTTAATGAAAACTAAGCTTTCACCAATTGTAGCATGGGAATATCATTTCCAAGAAGTAATACATCATCAACGTATAGGACAATGAATGTCAGTGCGCTCCCACTAACCTTTTTATATACACAAGAATCATCTTCGTTTTGAATGAAACCATATTCTTTTATGATCTCATCAAAACGTTGGTTCCAAGAACGCGATGCTTGCTTTAATCCATAAATGGATCGGTTTAACTTGCAAACCTTGTTTGCATGTCTTGGTATGACAAAACCATCAGGTTGTTGCATATAAACATCCTCCAAAAGGTTTCCGTTAAGGAAAGCAGTTTTGACATCCATCTGCCATATTTCATAATCGAAATATGCAGCAATAGCAAGCATTATCCGAATGGATTTAATCATGGAAACGGGTGAAAAGGTTTCGTCGTAATCGACACCATGTCATTGACGATAACCTTTAGTTACAAGCCTAGCTTTGTACGTTTGTATGTTGCCTTCCATGTCTTTCTTCATTTTGAAGATCCATTTACAACCAATAGACTTAATGCCTTCTGGTACATCAACCAGTGTCCAAACTTGGTTGGTATACATGGAATCCATTTCGGACTTCATGGCTTCTTGCCATAAAGCGAGTCGATACCTTGTATCGCTTCCTCATACGTAGCTGGTTCATCTTCCTCAATAAGATTAATGTCTACATGAGGTGAGATCAGAAACCCATACCTCTCATGTTGTTTTCTGACTCTCTCTGACTTACGCAGTTCTTGTGTATTAGAAGATTGTGGAACAGTCTCATCCCTGATGGACTGTTCGTGTTCTGTGAGGAGGTCAATGCCAAAAATAATATCACTCCGATTTTCATCGAGTTATACTTTCTCCCACTTACCACTGCATTCATGAATTCCTTTTCTAGGAAAACCACATGAAGAGCAACATATTTTTTATTCTCTTGTGGGTTGTAGAAATAATATCCTTTCGTTTCCTTAGGATAACCTACAAATAGGCACTTATCCGATTTGGGTTCTAGTTTGGTACTATCCAAACGTTTAACATATGCCCAACATCCCCAAATCTTTAGAAACCCAATTTCTTTCCTGTCCATATCTCATATGGAGTCTGTTAAACAGACTTTGACGGAACCTTATTCAAAATAAGTATTGCACTGTTTAATGCGTATCCCCAGAAGGAAATTGGTAGCTCTGTGCGACTCATCATTGACCTTACCATGTCCAACAAAGTTTGGGTCTTCGTTCGGACACACCATTCAATTGAGGTGTTTCGGGAGGAGTCCACTGTGAAAGAATACCATATTCGTTCAACTAATCTTGAAACTCATTGCTTAAGTATTCTCCACCACGGTCCAACCTCAATGTTTTAATACTTTTGCCAGTCTGTTTTCCTAGTTCGTGTCGAAACTCTTTGAATTTCTCAAAAGTTTCCGACTTGTGTTTCATAAGATACACATAACCATAACGCGATGCATCATCCGTAAAGGTTAGCATGGCTAGACATGGGCCCGCATACGTCACTATGAACGAGGGCTAACATCTCGGTGGCACGTACACCTTTACCACTAAAAGGTGTTTTAGGTATTTTGCCTAACAAACAAGATTCGCAGACATCATATGAATTAGGATCAAATCCGTCCAAGTATCCATTCTTAGAAAGTGTGGATATACGAGCTTCGTTAATGTGTCCCAGACGACAATGCCACAAATAAGTCTCATCTATTTTACTCAATTTGAGCTTTTTGTTTCTCATGTTATATGTTTCAGATTCGTTTATATTCAAAATATAAAGACCATTATTCACATCTGCTGTACATATCGCAATATCATCTTTATAAACAAAACACCCAGTGTTCTTGAATACAAAGGTATACCTGCATCGGGTTAAACTAGATACAGATATAATATTCCTAGTCAAACTAGGTACAAAATAACAATCGCCTAAGGTAAGTACATGCCCTGAGGGCAGATTCAAAACATAGGTGCCAACGGCCAAAACAGCGACTCTCGTTCCATTTCTGACTCGCAGGTCGATCTCTTCTGAAGCCAGTATTCTGCTAATCTACAGATCTTACACATCAGTACATATGTGAGTAGTACACTTCCAGTATCAAAAATCCAATTTTTAAAACTAGTAGTGGACATATTTATTTCAATAACAAACATACCTGAAGCCAGAGCCTTGCCCGTCTTCGCTTCCTTCAAGTCCGCCTTGAACTTATGGCAATCATGCTTCCAATGACCCCGTTTGCCACAGTGTAGACAGATGTCTTGGGATTTGTCCTTTGTCTTCCCGGAAGACTGTGATGATTGAGCCTTGCCCTTCTTCTTCTACTTCTTCACACCCCCATAAGTCTTCGGCCAAGCTATGGCCTTTTTGGATGTCGAAGTAAGATGCGCCTCGCGCTTCTTGCCTTTCAGAAACTATAACTCTGCCTCTTTCAACATAGTCATTAACTCTCCAAGAGTTTTCTCTTGGTTTATCATATTATAGTTCATGATTACCCACCCCAGCAGTCGGGCAGAGACTGTAAGATCAAATCTATGGAAGTCTCGGCTCGAAGGTAATGCCCAGCTGACCCAGCTGTTCGATGTCAGCAATCATCTGCGACACGTAGTGGTCGAAAGACCTTACATACTGACATGAGAGCGAAAGAGCTTCTTCTACAACTCATACTTATGAGATCGAAGATTAGATCTATGAAGATCCTTCAACTTCAACATCATCGCATAAGGATCCAATCCCTTGTTCTGACGATGAAACTGAGGAGTCATTGCAGCAAACATAACGGATTGAGAAGTAAATTATCATCACGGTGAGTCTTCCAACGCTCATGCTCTACTGGCCGCTCAAGTCCGAGCTCAGGCTCGAGAGGTCTCTCTATTACATATAGCAACTTCTCAGCTCCCATGACTATCTTGAGGTTCATTTCCCAGTCTGGAAAATTTGCGCCGTTAAAGATATTTTCACCCATGATTATGTCCCTAACACTTATCTTTCCAGCCATTTTGATTGCTATAGTCCAACTATCCAATCAAATATTTCGGGTACACTCAAATGCAATGGTTACTATAGTCCAACTATATAACCAACTACAAATGGAGTAGTGTTCAGTACAATCTAAATGTTCAATGAAAACAATAAATGAATAATATTAGTCCAACTAATATATATATAATGAATAATAATAATAATAATAATAATAATAGAGTGTGCATATTAACGAGTATTAAACTAAATTGAAAATTTAATACTAGCCTCCTACTAATTTTCGGCGAGCCTCTAACCCTCCGTTGAGTATTCGGGAACCTAGTTTCCTAGTGGGCTAGGATCCCGTTAAATAATTCACAACCTTGACTTTGGCCAACAAGCTGTATAAAATTTAATTAGGTAGATCTCTAAGATCAATTGGATCCCATCCAATTCCTAGATCCGGTAGGTGGACATCCATGTCCAAAACAATATCTAATATATTTCCTAACCTGTTTCCTCTGAATCAACTAAGCCTTGGCTTTGGCTCAACAAGCATAATGATTTCGTTAAGCGCGACTCATTGACAGTGGGAAAGCTTCGTAATCCACGTCGATGAATAAGAGTGACATTGACTTTGGCCAACAAGTCACAACTGCCCAAGACATACGATATTAACAAAGCTTTCATGGTTCAAACACATTCACGATAGACAATGATCTTGACTTTGGCCAACAAATCAAAGCCAATCTTGGATCTTGAGAGAGAACCACTCAATGGAAGGAAAAGCTTAATATTAAATGCAAGGGCGTTTTCGTAAATTGGTAACCAATTTTTATTTTATTAGGTCTCATCATACACCTTAAACATGCATTCTAAAAGCACAATAAGGCGCGATAAATATAATAATGATATGCGGATGGATATTCATATACAGTTTGTTCCTAGAATAAATCTCTCTCCGCTAGCACTTTACATTCTTCTATATTCCCAATTATATAACACTATAAGAAACCTCATTTATATTGAGGGAAATTGGTAAGAAGAGAAATACAATGAGAATAAGAGGTGATAGGCTGGACACGCAAGTCCAATTTCAAATAAATAAAATATTTACAACAATTTCCAAAATTGCCCCCACCCATCTAATATCCATCCGATATACATTATTCAAACAAATACGTCCAAGCATTCACACATAGCATTTTGTCAATCAATTTAATCCAATTAATTAATTCTTCAATTAATGACCATCCAATGTTCATACAACGATTTGATTTGCGCAAGTCAAATCCAATTTAAATTGTATTCAAAACTAATTCAAGTTTAATTCCAAATTAAACAATTACACTTATTATATTATAATAATGTCTTTTTAGACTTGGATTCCAAATCCATTCCAAATGGTCTGAAAGGCCCAATTAGCATCCAATGCCAATTCTATTAGGTCCAATGAGCTTTAATTAATTCTTTAGGCATGGACTTTTGGCCATTATGGATCAAACCAATAATGCATTGGCCCATTTAGGAATCACCCTATGCTATAAATTAATTTTGGCCCATTAGGCCCAATTAGATTATTAAAGGCACAATAGTCATATTTTGGACTTTTATGGAAATAGTTGAGGACCAATTGGATCCAACCCAATTGTCCACAACCAAACTTGGCCCAACTAAGCTCATTAATCCAAATATAACCAAATTAGCCCATTTAGTATTTTAGGGACTAATTTCATTAATACAATATTCCAAATATAACATTAATCCATTTTAAGTGTAATTAACATAACTAATTAATTAATCTAACATTTCCAAAATATTAATTAATCTAATTAATCATGCTTATCATTCCAATTCATGTCCAACACAAATTGAAGCAAAATCAAGTCTCCAACAAGCATGCTAACTCACGGCAATGATAAGAAATTAACATCCAATTTGATTCCAATCCAATTAAATCAACATTCAACATATATATCATGCCATTAACACATCCAAGTGTCAAAATTTATAAAATCACCATGAGTTATACTAGGGTAATATTCGGCCTACATAAGGAAATTAGGGAAATTTGATCCAATCAATTTTTCAACAATCCAACAATGCACAACTCCAAGTTATCATCATCTAACATCAACCAACAACTAAATTTTGAATTTTCATGCTCCAAGTAAAAATTCCTAATTAAAGTTTATGAACCCTAGTTTTTCAAAATCATATTTATCAAGGCTCTAGATACCATTGTTAGTCTCTAAGACATGCCACAAGATCCTAAACATGATTTGTATGTGTGAAAAAAATAAGAAAAGTGGCGGAATCACTTACATTGTTTTATGGAGAAATTTCGAAAATTTTCTCTTTGGATGAAGCTCCAAGCTTGTTGTGGTGTTGTTTGTTCCTTGGGTGAGTTTCTCTATCACCTTATTTGACTCCTCCAAGTGCTAGCTTTCTTGAAATTTTTGAAGCAAAAAATTTCACAACCATGAGAGGTATTCGACCAAGTGAGGGAGAGAAGAGAGTGTGTGATTTCCAAAAATTGGTAGTTGTGTGTTAATTGCATTTTATTAATTTAGCCAACTACTTCCATCAACTTCAGACATTTGATGTAAGTCATGTGGTCCCACCACATTTTAAATTCAAAATTTGAGTTGGCTTCCTCAACACACAACTTGACTTGGGCCCACCAAAGTCAAAGATATTTTGTGTTCCCAAAAAACAAAAAGACACACGTAAAGTCACGAGTAATTTTATCGGGTTCATTTAATTCGAATAATCGAATTTTCCGTCGCACCATAATTAAATCCAATTTAATTAAATAATTATGCCTCAGAAAATTATTACTATAATTGATTTCGAATTAATTCTAAATTAATTCATTCGCCCGAATTAAAATCCAATTTTAATTTCATATTAAAATCTGATTTCAATTAATATATCCGATATATTATTTTACCCAAAATAAATAAATTAAATAGAAAAATCAAATTTAACTATTAAATTTATTTTATCGATTAATTATAAATTAATAACGTTCTCTATTCTATACGAAATTAATCTCAGATTAATTCTTGCCTGCAATTAATCCCAGATTAATTTTCTTTCTCATAATTAATCCTAGATTAATTCTATCTAAGTCAAATGTCATTGGTGAATCTTTGGGAAGCGACCCAAGAGATTCCTGAATATATTGGCAGTAATACGATTATTGGACTATCCGAACGCGTGCGTACCCAGTACCATGTTCTCACCGATTTACAAGACATGGTTGGCTTCTAGCAAAACACAGTGCCTACCCAATTCTCCAGAAATATTCGCCGAGGAATATCATATGTATCAGGCGTAATAATACTAATATTATGTAATACATAATAAGATCCAGTATCAGATGTCACATGCTAGGCCTAGGGTTGGCTCTGTGTCAGCCCCGTACGAAGCATATATTGGATCCCGAGTAACTAATCTCTGTAATCGGGAAGTCATGACCTAGTCATACTATCCCGATAGCTGCAGCTTTTAAAAGTACTAGTTCCGTATCTTGTGTGGCCATCATCTCCATAAGAGTGAAGTGATACTCCCATCTTGACATTACATCCAATACACTACGATTCTCAGTAAACCCAATACAGGCGTACACAGAACCTGTTAAAGCTCCAGACGACCAATACTAAGTAAACTGATTGTCGCAAGTAATAGCGACGTAAGTCTCAGGTTAAAGATCACATACACCTACCCTGATTCGAATTCCCATAGACACATAGTCATACTACCAATGGGATTCCGAGTGGGTCTATCCAGAGCAAACTGTTCCCGGTCCAACGGCTAACAGAACATCTTATTACACTTGCATAAGTATCCAATACCTAAATATATGAGAACTATGCCATTAAGCTTCTATAACGCGCACAAGTGTAATACTAGTCTATTCCGCATTATTAATGTCCAATCTCGATAATACTTCGACTAGGGATATTTAATGATTAAACCGTTCATGGATTAATATTGTCTCATATCTTATTAATCCGATTTAACCATATGGACTTTCATCATTATATATATCCAAGTAATCTAATTACAATAATGATAAAATAGCAATTTCCTTTTGTCACATAGTTAATTTGTACAAAAACACAATGTTCTTTACAAATAGTGATGTTATGGGTCATAATTGTCCAACACTAGGTTGTCCAGTTTTAGGATACATCATGTCGGATTTTCGTAAATTTAGAGGCTTATGAAGATGGGTCAATCCTGTCTCCTGTCGGTAGCATCCTGCCTCTGGCGGGGTGTTACAATTATGGAAAAAATGATTACTTATGTTTATGAACATATCATAAATACGATATGGATTGGTGCTTAAAACACCATTCCCAACAATTTGAGTATTTGAAAATGACTAATTTGAAATTATTATTGTCTTATAAATATAATTGTCATTTTGATCGAAACAAATTGACAATCAGTCTTATTTTAAAGCTTATAATTTATAAATTTATAATATTTAATTTTTTATGAAATTTTTTATATTTTGGGAGATATTTACGTTTTTTTTAAAAAAAATTAATGGATTTTTTAAACACACGCCCCTGGGGCGTGTCTTTTATTTTTATTGTTTTGAAAACTCATTATGTTTGTTATTTTTGATTAATTTATTATCCCTTTTGGTAATTTTATCATCACAGGACTAAAAAATATTTTTTACCTATGGTTT
The DNA here is from genome assembly GCA_019454045.1 of Zanthoxylum bungeanum. Lineage (NCBI taxonomy): Eukaryota > Viridiplantae > Streptophyta > Magnoliopsida > Sapindales > Rutaceae > Zanthoxylum > Zanthoxylum bungeanum. The sequence goes on along the minus strand of SKCR01013960.1, from coordinate 51,615 downwards.
TTTCATCATACTAATATTATTATGTATTATTCAAGGTAAAGATTAATAAAAAAAAATATTCAAGAAGAATGAAATATATACCTTACACCAAAATAGTATTTGGTATAGAGTTTGATGAATTTATTAGCTATCTTATACTCCTAAATTATTCTCTCAATCAATATTCTCTTTCGAATGGTACCCAAATTTTCTTAATTCTTGAATGAATTATTGAATCTTTCTGGATATTCTTTGTTTCTTGAATTCTTGATCAAGTCTCTTAAGTTTGTGATTGATAGAAAAGTTTGTGACCTCTAACGTTGATAGAAAATTCAAACTTCAAGGTTTCTCCAAATCTTTATTAAAGGGACAAAATGATGGCTAATTTAATTCTTGAAACTCATAGCCAAGGGGGAGATTTTCTTGTTTTGTCTTGGAGAATTGTCTCTCTAATTTGACCAAAAAGGGCCGTGGCTGGGTCTTGTTATTTGGGTTCGAATTTTAGGGAAAATAAGAAGACAAAAAATTAATTTTGCGCTTTGTCATTCCCTTATCTTTTAAAGGAAGGGAAAAAAATCTCCAAAATTTTTGTATGTAAAGATTAATCAATTGGGTGTATATATATGGATGGCCAAAATTTTTTGATCCACAAATATTCGGAAAATTTAGAAATACATAATTTTAAAAAATAAAATAAAATCAGATTTCGATGTGAGATTTTCGGATCACACATATTCATATCCAGATCCAGGTAAATCCATATTCCGGATCCAAGTGAATCCATTCTAAATACTCATGACATATGTAACAAAATTCAGATTCAAAGTAATAAAATTTGGATTTAAATCTAGATTTTTTTTTTTTTTAAATATCTATATTATCCTTATCGAGAATACTCGCATCCAATCTGGATATTTTTCCAAATTCAGAAGCAGACCCAAATGCATAAAACCAAATACAGATACAGTAAAATCTGGATCTAGATGCAGCAAAATCTGAATCTGAATTCAGATTTTTCTATTCCTGTATATATAAGCTAGGTTTGTTTTTAATCTTATTAAGAAGCTACATAATTAAATGGTTTCTAATCTAATTAGAAATTCAATAAATTCAATTTTTTTTTTTGAAGAAAGTAGTACTTATCATTAGTTCACATTTGTGAAATGATACATGAGTTCTGTTGGGATACTATCCAGCCATACAACAGTTTCATTTTTTTTCCAAAGTTAGTTTGGCTAGACAATGAGCACAAGCATTACAGGTTTTGGATGTATAAATACACTTAAAATTCTGAAAGATTCCTCATGCATCAAGAATATTTGTAATTGTCCAAATTATTTATGTAATGCTGCCTTTCCTGATATTTACCAGCTCAAAGACTCCCTGAGCATCAGATTCCACCATCACTGAGTTTAGACCTTCCTTTTTTTTTGCTAAGTGCAATCCCTAGCTTATAGCTTCAGCTTCGGCATAGGCTACATCATCATTAAATTTTACAATTTTCATGGATGCTGCTTTAAAATTTCCCTCCCAATCTTTAATAATAGCCCCCAATCCAGCTAACTTTCTCTCCAAAATTTGTGGCTGTATACACATTAGTTTTATACCATCCAACATGAGAGGGGCTCCATGACTTCTTGGCTATTGTGACTTCCTTTAGGTTGCAATCTGGTTCCCCAGTCTGGATTCTTTTGTAAGAGGTTACCACTAATTCTGCTCTAGCTACAATTCCTCGTGGTTCCTCTTTATTCCCTTCGAAAATGCTTTTATTTCTCTTTTGCCACAAAGCCCAAAAAATAGCCACAATCATCTCTAACTATCCCTTGCTGTGTAAATTTAACAGTTGGTTCAGCATGGTTAACATATCTTGGCATATAGAATCGTGAATACTATGGGTAAACTGAAAGTCAATTTAGTTCTCCAAATAAAGGAGGGATTGTTGCCTATCTTCGCATTAAGAAAGTCAGAATGTTTTTAATATCTTGCCTTTAATACCTGTACCACTAATGAGTCTAGAAATTTAGTTAGCCTCCACCACTGTTTCACAATAAGTGCTTGCTTAAAAGGATAAATTTCTCTGAACCCCAACTGTAATGACCGGAAACCCCGACCACTATTAAATCGTGAGACGAGTATTATATAATATAAATTATGTTTAAGCACATATACATTCATGTAACGATTTGGGGATAATGTTGGAAAATACTAAGCATCCCAAGATCGTTTCAAGCATTGAAAATAAGTGCGAATACAACGAGAGAGTTGCGGAATACTCACATCGATCGGTTGAGCGACGCGCGAGGCAACAAAACTCAAACTTTCTGCCTTCATGGACTGCTCGGCAGTGGCAGTGAAACAGCTCACTGTTTTAGGCTATTGTTGCTCCTTGAACAAGCTCCAAGCTTCGTCAAACGATTCCAAGCTCATGGGTGGACTTCCCTATCACCTTCGCATGTCTCTCAGAGTGATAGCTCTTAAGAAATTTGCCACAAATTTCCCCACTTTTGCGTCCCTTTAGCTCACGGCAGTGAGCAGAAATGAAGATGAAGAACAGCCCACTTTGGGCGTGAATGAGAGGGAGAGAAAGAGAGAGAGTGTGTTGTGTTAAAAATTGGTAAATTATTTTCAAAAAACATATACACAATTTTGGCTTTCAAAAGTCAAACAATCAAAGCCTTCAACCACCAACAACTCACATCACTCACATCACTCAATCAAGTGACAACTTGTCACATCACTCAAAGTGACATTTGATTTGACGCTTGATGTGACTAATGATTTGACGCTTGATTTGACTTGCGTACCGCACTCGAATTCGAAATACGAATGCGCTCGCAAACAATCCCGGGCTCCAATTCGCTAATTCCAAATTAACGAATTTTCCGTTGCGACGCAATTAAATGATCATGCCTAGCGAAATCACTATTCACGTCGCTAACAAATTAATTCTAAATTAACTCGTTCGCCCGAATTAAAATCTAATTTTAATTCTGCGTCGAAATCCAATTTGGTATAATATATCAAATATTATTATTAATCGATTAATTCCAAATTAATCGTTATCTCTATTTAAATGATATTTTATCCCAGATAAAATATCTCCGCAATTAATCCCATATTAATTTTCTCTCTCTTCTAATTAATCCCAGATTAATAAAAGTGCGAGTCATACGTCATCGGTGAATCTTCGGGAAGCGACCAATGAGATCCCCGGATATGTTGGCAGTAAATTCGGTCATCGGACTATCCGAACACGTAAGTACCTAGTACTACGTTTGTACCGATTTACAAGACAAGGTTGGCTTCTAGCAAAGCGCCATGCCTACCCAATTCTCCAGAAATATTCTTACAGGAATAAGGATCTATATCAGACGTAGTATACGTAGTATTGCATATTTCGATCCTGTATCAGGTGATCACATGCAAGGCCTGGGGCTGGTACAGTGTCTGCCCGTACGAAGCATATATCGGATTACGAGCAACTAGTCTCTTTATTATCGGATAATCATGACCAAGTCATATTATCCCGACGGTTGCAACCTTTTTAGAGAACCAGTTCTGTATCCCTACGCGATCATCATCTCCATATGACTGGAGTGATAGTGAGTGATACTTCCGTTTGACATCACACCCAACACACTACGATTCTCGATATATACAAGAAGAGGCGTACACAGAAACCGGTTAAAGCCCTGGACGACCACAACAAAGTATATTGATTGTCGCAAGTATTAGCGGTGCAAGTCTCAGGTTAAGACCAAATACACCTACCCTGATTTCGGACTTCCATAAACACATAGTCATACTACCAATGGAATTCTGAGGGGGTCTATCCAGAGCGAAGCTATTTCCCGTACCATCGGTAAAACACAACCTGCTATTACACTTGCATGAGTATCATATACCCAAGTATATGAGAACTATGTTGTTGTGCCCTCACAACGCGCACAAGTGTAATACTAGTCTTTTACGTATTTATCGATGTCCAATCTCGATAATACTCTGACTAGGGATATTTAATGATTTATCCTTCGTGGATTGATACTGTCTCATATCATTCTCAATCCAGGAATAAATCATAAGGACCTCCTATCATTTATACATCTAGGTGATCTAATCACAAATGATAAGAGTGCAATCTTCTTTGTCACATAGTTAATTTGTACAACAACACCATGATCTGTACAAATAGTGACGCTATGGGTCATAATTGTCCAAAAATCTCCCACTTGGCCTATAGGCAGTCACTCGAGTGTCTAACACCCGAACTATGTATGGTTGGCTCAAATTGTTGAGAAAAGGCTTTCGTCAGTGGATTTGCATGATTATCATCTGATGCGATTTATTCGATCATCACATCGCCACGATGTATGATCCGAACGAATCAGATGAATATCGAAGTATGTATCTGGATCGTTGATGGACCATTAATTCTTTAGCCTGTGCTGATGCCTAGCTCAGCTGCTGCTAACAGAACTATATCTAATCTAATTAGATTTTGTATCGACCCAGAAGGCTTCTATTGCTGCCTCAGCTGCAGTAATAACCCGTATTTGTTGTTTATTCGGTAACAGTATCTTGCTTGGAAGATTTCCAGCTCACTGTACCGTTATTCAAAATGTATAGTACCGTTTAGCGACTTATAGTCATTTAATAGGTTTAGGAAACTTACAATAGTGAACCCAGTCACTTCAAGTTCTCCTTCTCCATAGACTAGGACAGCATCCTTAGTTCTCTAAGATACTAACGGATGTTCTTAACATCAATCCAGTGACTATCACTTGGATTGGCTCGATTGTGACTTCATATGCTCAAAGCGTATGAGATACCAGGTCGCGTACATTTTTCAATGTACGAGTTCTCGGGGAGTTTCAACTTTTAGATCTATCCCAATAGATCTTTATTCCTAGAATAAAATTTGTTTCTCATAAGAATTCTATAGAGAATTTTCTTGAAAGCCAAGCTTTCACCGATAGTTTTATGGGAATATCATTTCCAAGAAATGACGTATTATCATTATTTATAAGACATTATTGTCAGTGCGCTCCCACTAACCCTCTTATATACACAAGAATCATTTCGTTTTGAATTAAATCATAAACTATTATGATTACATCAAAATGATAATTCAAGAACCTATGCTTGCTTCAATCCAAACATGGATCGAATAACCTGCAAACCTTGTTTGCTTGTTATGGTACGACAAAACCGGAAGGATGTTGTAAACATCCTCCAAAAGGTTTCCTTTTCAGGAAAGCGATTTTCCCGTTAAGCTGTCGTATTTCATAAATGAAACACGCAGCTTTAGCAAGCATTATCAAATGGATTTTCCATGGCAACAGTTAAAAGATTGAATCGTAATCAGCACAATATTGATAACGATACCTTTCCGCTAAAAGCCTAGCTTTATACGTTGGTATGTTGCCATCCATGTACGTCTTCCTTGAAGACTTATAGTACAAATAGGCACAATGCCTTGCGGTACATCAACTAGTATCCAAACTTGTTGATATACATGGATCTATATCGGATGTCATGGCACTTTGCCATAATAGGGAGTCGATACCTTGTATCACTTCCTCATACGTAGTCAGTTGGTATTCCTTAATAAGATAAACATCTTTATGAGGTGAGATCAGAAACCCATACCCCAGGTTGTTTTCTGACTCTCTTCGACATACGCGGTTCTTGTGTATTCGAAGATTAATGATATAGTTTCATCCTTGATGAACTATTTGTGTTCCATTAGGAATTGGTGTCTGGAATAGTATTACTCCGATTTCATCGAGTTTTACTATCCTCCCACTTACCACTGCATATCGGTATTCCTCTTAGGAAAACCGCATGGTGAGCAACAATTACATTGTTCTCTTGTGAGATGTATAAGTAATATACTTTGGTATCCCTAGGATAACCTACAATTGGCACTTATCCAATTTGGTTTTTAGTTTGGTATCATCCAAACATATGCCTAGCATTCCCAAATATTCAGGAATGAGAAACCCGGTTTCTTTCATGTTCATATCTAATATAATATATGTCAAACAAATTTTATGGAACCTTATTCTAAATAAGTTTTTCCACGTGTTTATGCTTATCCGTTGAAGGAAATGGTAGCTCATAGCGACTCATGATTAACCTTATCTTCATGTCAACAAAAAATTCGATTACTCAGTTCGGACACACCGTCAAAATGACGTGTTCCGAGAGGAGTCCTCATTGAAAGAATACTATACTCTTTCAAGTATATAAGAAACCTATTGCTTAAATATTTTCCATTACGGTCTTACCGTGACAGTTTAATACTTTAGCCAATCTGTTTGTCTATTTCGCGTCGAAACTATAAAAGTTTTCGATTTGTGTTTCAAAAGAAACACATAACCATAACGCGATGCCACATTTGTAAAGGTCACGAAATATTCATCTCCACCTCTAGCCTAGTTAGACATGGGCCCACTTGCTTCACTATGAACTAGGGCTTACAGATCGGTGGCATTTGCACTTTTACCAAGTAAATAGTGTTTTAGGCACTTTGCCCAATAAACTAGATTCGTAGACTTTATTTGAATAGAATCAAATTAGTCCGAGTACCCACTCTTCAAAAGTGTGGATATACGAGTCTGGTTTAATTGTGTCCCAGACAACAATGCCACATTTAAGTTTCTTCTGATCAAATCAGTTTGAGCTATTTGTTTGTCATGTTTATGTTTGAGATTTATTTATATTCAAAATATAAATACTGTTATTCACATCTAATGTGTTTAGCTCAATATCATCTTTATATAATAAAACACTTTAGTGTTCTAGAATATAAAGGTTCACCCGCAACGGTTAAAAACATTGATATAGAGATAATGTTCTAGTCAAACTAGTTACATTATAACATTTTCCAAATTTAAGCACACACCCGAAGGTAGTCCTAACTTGGTTAGGTACAGCGATCTCATCCTCATTAAAAACAGTATCTGCTCACGATTTGTAACAGATAATAATACGATCCATATCCACATCATTAATCTCAACATACAGTATACATAGCATATCTAACATAATTATAAAACTATTATTTATCAATATAATCTAGTATGAACATAATTTTGACAAACATATTTGAAGTCAGAGCCTTGCTCGTTCTTCAATTCCTTCATGTCTGCTTTGTCCAAATGGCAGTCACGCTTCCGCGATCCCGTTTGCCACAATTTAGGCAGACATTTTGGGATTTGTCCTTTATCTTCCTAGAAGATTATAATGATTTTGCCTTTGCCCTTTTCAACACTCCAGAAGCCTTTGGCCAAGCCTCGGGTTTCTAGAATATCGAAGTAAGGTGCGCCTTGCGCTACTTGCCTTATTGCAAACTTTGACTTTGTCTCCTTGAGAATAGTCATTAACTCTCCAAGAGTTATTAATTGCAATTTAGTACTTCTAAGATCTAATAATAGATCTATGAAGATCCTTCAATTTCTTTATCATACTTTAAGGATCTAATCCTTAGTTCTGATTCAGAAATTAAGGAGTCTACTGCGACAAGCTTAATGGATTAAGGACTAAAGTTATCATCACATAAATCTTCCAAAGATTATGCTCTACTATTTGCTTAACTCCGGGCTTAGGCCTAATATGTTATTTTTAAAATAAAGTAACTTATTATTTTCCAGGACCATCCTGAAATTTATTCCCAAATTGAAAATTAAACCTTTAAATACATTTTCCCTAGGATTATGTTTTAAATGTCAATCTTTCAATTTTATCTTGATTTTAATAGTCCAACTATTTTAATCAACGATTTCGGTACTATTATATATAATGATTACTATAGTCCAACTATATAACCAACTATACTTTTAATTTGTTAATTCAATTATATTGATTATTATAATCCAATTATAAAATCAACTATTTATTGAATTAGTTTGAATACAGTCCAACTGTTTTAAAAACAACAATTTAAATATTAGTCCAACTAACATTTAATTTATGTACAAATGATATTTGTTTGAGCGCGTATGGCAAGTAATTAAACGAATATTGCAAATTCAATTCTTGTCTCCCACTATTTTTCGGTGAGCCTCTAACCCTATGTCGAGTACTCGGGAAACCGTGTTTCATAGTGGGCTAGGATCCCGTTAAATATCACATAATCTTGACTTTGGCCAACAAATTGTATGATAATTAACTAGGTATATCTCTAAGATCAATTGGATCCAATCCAATTCCTAGATCCAGTAGGGGGACATCCAAGTCCGAAACATATATCTTATATATGCCAATATATCCAATATATTGCCTAACTTTTTTCCTCTGAATCAACTAAGCCTTGGCTTTGGCACAACAAACTTAGTGATCCCAGTTAAGCGTGACCCATTGACCATGGAAAGCTTCGTAATCAATGTCGATGGACAAGAAGTGGTCTTGACTTTGGCCAACAAACCACAACTTGGACAAGACACCAATATGGAACAAAGCTCTCATGATTCAAACACATCCTCGACGGACAAAGGCCTTGACTTTGGCCAACAAGCCAATGCCAGTCTCGGATCTTGAGTAAGAATCACTCAATGGAAGGAAAAAACGCTTAATATTTTGCGAGGGTTTTTCGAGTGCAAATTGGCAACCCATTTATTATCTTTGTTAAGGTCTCATCATCATACACCCTTAAACATGCATTCTAAACACATAATAAAGCGCATATTAATAAATAATAATGATAGGCGGATGGATACTTTACACAATGATCCTAGATCAAATCTCTCTCTTTCTCTCTCCCGCTAGCATATGTATTTACTTCTACCCGTTACACTACACTTCTAAAGAAACCTCATTTACATTGAGGGGAATAAGTGAGAAGAGAATACAAAGAATAAGGAGGTAATAAGGCTGGACACGCATGTCCAATTAATAAATTCCAAATTTATTACAACAATTTCTAAAATTGCCTCACCCATCTAATATCCATCCGATATACATTATTCATGCATCGCAACCATGTATTCACACAAGCATGTTATCAATCAATCTAATCAAATTAATTAATCCGATAATTAGTGAGCATCCAATGTTCAAACAACGATTTGATTTTGCTCGAGTCAAACTTGTTTTGCGAATAAGTACTCAAAGTACGAATTCTCGAATTAAATTAAACTACATAATTAAATCCAATTCAATTTGTATTTAATTCTAATTCACTATTTAATTCCAAATTAAATACTACACTTTATTAATAAACCTTTTACGACTTAAATTTCAAATTTAATCGTTACGGGTCTCAAAGCCCGATTAACGTCCAACGTCAATTTAATTAAAGTCCAATGGGCTTTTAATTAATTTCTTTAAGGCGTGGACTTTTGGTCAACTCGGGTCGAACCTAATAACCAAAGTCCAATCCGAGAGTTACCCCATAAGCCCAGAAATCAATTTAGGCCCAATTAAATTTAAAGGTCCATTAGTCGCATTTGGGCTTTATGGAAGCGGTTTTGAGCCCAATTGGATCCAACCAATTTTGCCTAAACCCAACTTAGTAAACCAAGCCCAATAAGCCCAATAACAACATTAAAAGTCCAATTTCCAAAATTAGGCCCAATATAATTAAATTACAAATTCCAAATTCCCAATTTATTTACCAAAGTGTATTACATAATTAATTACCCAATTAACATTTCTAAAACATCAATTAGCCTAATTAATCATGCTTATCATCATTAAATCATGTCCAAAACAATTTAACAAAAATCAAACCCATTTACATGTTTTACTACTCTCGGCAATTGAGGGGATTTTGTGTCCGATTAGGTTTCAATCCAATTAATTCCACAATCGACATTAAATCAACATCCCAATTGATTCCAACTCATCCAATGAATCAAAAATCAAAAAATCACCAAGACAAATAGGGCATCATATTTTCGGCCAAGCCTAATATTTTGGGGAAAAATGTTCCAAACACAATTTCTTGAAATTGATCTAATCAATCTTCAATTCAACATCAATTAAGCATACTAAATCATCCAATTTCATTATTCATGCTCAAAATCAATTTACCAAATTTTAAGCCCTAAAATATTTTCATGCTTAACCTTGCTCTTGATACCATTGTTGGAAAATACTAAGCATCCCAAGATTGTCTCAAGCATTGAAAATAGGTGCGAATACAATGAGGGAGTTGCGAAATACTCACATCGATCGGTTGAGCGACGCGCGAGGCACAAAGCTCCAAACTTTCTGCCTCCATGGACTGCTCGGCAGTGGTAGTGAAACAGCTCACTGTTTTTGGCCATTGTTGCTCCTTGAACAAGCTCCAAGCTTCGTCAAACGATTCCAAGCTCATTGGTGGACTTCCCTATCACCTTCGCATGTCTCTCGGAGTGTTAGCTCTTAAGAAATTTGCCATAAATTTCCCCATTTTTGCTTCCCTTTAGCTCACGGCAGTGAGCAGAAATGAAGATGAAGAACAACCCACTTTGGGCGTGAATGAGAGGGAGAGAAAGAGAGAGTGTGTGTTGTGTTAAAAATTGGTAAATTATTTTCAAAAAACATATACACAATTTTGGCTTTCAAAAGTAAAACAATCAAAGCCTTCAACCACTCCAACAACTCATATCACTCACATTACTCAATCAAGTGACAACTTGTCACATCACTGAAAGTGACATTTGATTTGACGCTTGATGTGACTAATGATTTGACGTTTGATTTAACTTGCGTGCCGCACTCAAATTCGAAATGTGAATGCGCTCGTAAACAATCCCGGGCTCGGGTTCGCTAATTCCAAATTAACGAATTTTCCGTTGCGACGCAATTAAATGATTATGCCTAGCGAAATCACTATTCACGTCGCTAACGAATTAATTCTAAATTAACTCATTCGCCCGAATTAAAATCTAATTTTAATTCCGCGTCGAAATCCAATTTCGTATAATATATCAAATATATTATTTAATCGATTAATTCCAAATTAATCGTTATCTCTCTTTAAATGATATTTTATCCCAGATAAAATATCTCTGCAATTAATCCCAGATTAATTTTCTCTCTCTTCTAATTAATCCCAGATTAATAAAAGTGTGAATCATACGTCATCGGTGAATCTTGGGAAGTGACCCATGAGATCCCAGGATATGTGGCAGTAAATTCGGTCGTCGGACTATCCGAACACGTAAGTACCTAGTACTACATTGTACCGATTTACAAGACAAGGTTGGCTTCTAGCAAAGCGCCATGCCTACCCAATTCTCCAGAAATATCCTTACAGGAATAAGGATCTATATCAGGCGTAGTATACGTAGTATTGCGTATTTCGATCCAATATCAGATGATCACATGCAAAGCCTGGGGCTGGTATAGTGTATGCCCCGTACGAAGCATATATCGGATTACGAGCAACTAGTCTCTTTATTATCGGATAATCATGACCAAGTCATATTATCCCGATGGTTGCAACCTTTTAGAGAACCAGTTCTATATCCCTACGCGATCATCATCTCCATATGACTGGAGTGATACTTCTATCTTGACATCACACCCAACACACTACGATTCTCGATATACCAAGAAGAGGCGTACACAGAAACCGGTTAAAGCCCTGGACGACCACAACCAAAGTATATTGATTGTCGCAAGTATTAGCGGTGCAAGTCTCAGGTTAAGACCAAATACACATACCATGATTTCGGACTTCCATAGACACATAGTCATACTACCAATGGAATTCTGAGGGGGTTTATCCAGAGCGAAGCTATTTCCCATACCATCGGTAAAACACAACCTCCTATTACACTTGCATGAGTATCCTATACCATAATATATGTGAACTATATCGTTGTGCCCTCACAACGCGCACAAGTGTAATACTAGTCTTTTACGTATTTATCGATGTCCAATCTCGATAATACTCTGACTAGGGATATTTAATGATTTATCCTTCGTGGATTGATACTGTCTCATATCATTCTCAATCCAGGAACAAATCATAAGGACTTCCTATCATTTATACATCTAGGTGATCTAATCACAAATGATAAGAGTGCAATCTCATTTGTCACATAGTTAATTTGTACAATAACAACATGATCTGTACAAATAGTGACACTATGAGTCATAATTGTCTAACAGATAATCGGTAGATCACTCGAAATTTCGATACGAAACTGTATTATGTTCTACTCCGAATAGCCATGGTATTTGAACCGTAACGTTATCATAAAAATTCCGATTTTAATGAATTTTATATCACCGAAATGTTCAGATCGAGACCTACAACTTCCGTGTTGAACAGGTTTCCAAAATCAAATCATAAATAGGTAAAAAATGCATGTCAAAATTCTGGATGAATAATACTCTGACCTATCTAGATAATTCTTCAAGTTTCTACATAATTCTTCAAAAATGAAAATTACAAATGGCCCCTAGTATAAAAAGGGTTTACTATTTTTCATTTCAAAAAATTTGAAAAAATAAAGAAGAAGATAATAATTCCAATATCACTGGTTTATAAGTTGATTGTTTTATATTCACATAGTACTTTATGTTCTAACCAATAATCTTCACTTTCCCTTGACCTGTGTATACCTTGGGTTCTTCAGCTATTCTAAGATATACCTTATCTTAAGATTTATTATCTTATCTTATCCTATTATTTGACCTCTCCGTTTTCCATCCTTCTAAACCTTCTTTACTTATAAGCTTCTTCTTTTGAGTTCTCGCATTTACGTATTTCTTTGTGTTTTTGGACTTCATAAAATAACCAACTTATAAACCGGTAATATTGAAATTCATCACAACCCTAGGTAAGGTATTTAGTTACAACCCATATCTAGGACGATTAAAACTTAAATAAAGAAAATGACATAAAGTAAAACTTGAATATAAAAAGGTAAAATAAACAATGAAATAAAATGATGGGGTTAGAGGATCCACTTTTATTACTTCTAATTTAGAAATATCTCTTATTATAATATATAAATTTGCATGACATTACTAAACGACCAGATAGATGGTATCCTGATTAAGTCAAATTTTTGATTAATTCCAACCGACCATAAATGCGGTATCCAATTAAGTCAGTTTAAAATCAATTTAATTAAGTTCAACCGACCATAAAGGCGGTATCCTATTTAGTCAGGTTTTAAGATAGTTTAAATATTATAACTAAAGGAGATTAATTTAAATTATAATAATAAAAGCTTTACCTTTCACCCCAGTAGATGGAAGTTAACTACTCATACTGAAAAGTAAAAAAAAAAAAAGATCTATTGCTTAAAATAAAAATTAAATACAAGAAAGCTGTAAATAAACAAAAAAATATAATATTCTTAGTATTCTTAAGGAAATTCCCAGAAGAAGATATGAAAATTTCAAATGAATTCGGCTTCAATTTATAGGTAAATTTTATTCCTGCGCGTCGCGACGCGCGTCTGATTCATGACACGTGTACGCGATTTGTTGAGATGATGACATGTGGCTGTCAGCAACCGGAGAAATAAAATGGAGTCGCCACCCGGTGTGAACCGAGAAAATGATTTAAGGCCGCACTCACCCCTCGCAAGAGAAGACCTCAAAACCGTTGGGTTCGAAAAGGTCCCTTACTTATGCCACTTGTAACGAAATGATTTGTGAAATAATCTAACCAAGCCTAAGCAACATATATTTCCAAGGGTATTCTACTTCTAAGTTCACATTGTTGGACAATTATGACCCATAACATCACTATTTGTACAGATCATGGTGTTGTTGAACAAATTAACTATGTGACAAAGGAAATTGCTCTTTTATCATTTGTAATTAGATTACCAAGATATATAAATGATAAAAAGGTCCTTATGATTAGTTCTGCATTGAGATGATATGAGACAGTATCAATCCACAAAGGTTTAATCATTAAATATCCCTAGTCGTAGTATTATCGAGATTGGACATCGATAATGCGGAATAGACTAGTATTACACTTGTGCGCACTGTGGGAGCATAACGACATAGTTCTCATATATTTGGGTAAATGATACTCATGCAAGTGTAATAGGAGGTTGTCTTTACCGATGGTACGGAAACAGTTTCACTCTGGATAGACCCCTCGGAATTCCATTGGTAGTATGACTATGTGTCTATGGAAGTCCGAATCAGGGTAGGTGTATTTGGTCTTAACCTGAGACTTGCACCGCTAATACTTGCGACAATCAATATACTTTGGTTTTTGTCGTCCAAGGCTTTAACAGGTTCTGTGTACGCCTCTTCTGGGTATATTGAGAATCGTAGTGTATTGGGTGTGATGTCAAGATGGAAGTATCACTCCAGTCATAGTGGAGATGATGATCACGTAGGATACGGAACTGGTGCTCTTTTATGCTGCAACTATCGGGATATTATGACTAGGTCATGTTTATCCGATTATAGAGACTAGTTACCAGAGATCCGATATGTGATTCGTATGGGGCAAACATAATTCCAGCCTTAGACCTTGCACGTGACATCCGATACTGGATCGCAATACGCAATACTACGTATACTACGCCTGATAAAGATCACATATTCTTTAAGAATATTTCTGGGAATTGGGTAGGCACGGTGCTTTGCTAGAAGCCAACCGTCTCTTGTAAATTGGTAAAAATGTAGTACTAGGTACGTACGTGTTCGGATAGTCCGACGATCGGATTTACTGCCAACATATCTGGGGATCTCATGGGTCGCTTCCCGAATATTCACCGATGACCTATGACTCGCACATTATTAATCTGGGATTAATTAATAGAGAGAAAAAATTAATCTAAGATTAATTACGAAGATATTTTATCTGGGATAAAATATTATTTAAAGAGAGAGAACGATTAATTTGGAATTAATCCAGAAAATTTGTTAATTCGCAATTAGCGAACCCGAGCCCGGAGTGTTTGCGGGCCCACTCGCATATCGAATTCAAGTGCGGCCCACAAGTCACATCAAGCGTCACATCTTTAGTCATTCAAGTGATGGATGTCTTGTCACTTTGAGTGATGTGATGTCAATCACTATTCATGAGTGATGTGAGTTGTTGGAATGCATTTATTACCATTTTGGCTCAAAATTTGTTTGACTTTTTGAAAGGCAAATACAAAATTTTGGAAAACAATTTTGGTATTAGTTTTGGAAAATAAAATACACAAAACAACCAACATTCTTCTCTCTCTCTCCTCTCAAGATTCGGCCAAGGGCCATTCTTTCTCCCTTTTGTTTTTCTCACAAAAAACCGAGAGTTAGCAAGAAGCATAGGAAGATTTGTGGCAAATATTCCAAGTGCTAGCACACTAAAGAGTCATCCAAAGGTGATAGGGAAACAAACCCTTGAGCATGGAATCACCATTTACAAAGCTTGGAGCTTGGAGCACACAAATGGAGATGACCGAAAATCAAAGGAGCACAAAAAGGGCCATTGCCGAGAGCTTCCATGGAGGAAGAAATTTTTGTTGTTCCTCGCATCGCAAAAGTGGATCATTGTAAGTATGATTCCGCCATACTTCTTTGTTGTATTCACATATTTTCATTGCTTGAATGATCTTGGGACTATAGTAGAAACCTAACAATGGTATCAAGAGCCTTGTTTAAGCATGAAATTAGAATTAAGGTAAAATTGGGTAAAATTGATTTGAGCATGTTTGGATGAAATTGATTGTTGGAATATGCTTGAATGATGATAACATAGTGTTATACATGATTAATTTGATGAAAATTGAATTGGATGAATTTTTCCCCAAATTTGAGGCTTGGCCGAAAGTTTGATATTACCCTAGGTCATGGTGATTTTTGTTTTTGATCATTGGATGAGTTAAATCACTTGGGAAATGTTGATTTAGGATTTAATTGGATTGAATTCAGAATCGGACAATAAAACCCCAAATTGTCGTGAATGATAAGCATGGAAAATCATAGATTTTTGATTCAATTGTGTTGGACATGTGTTGATGATAATATGCATGAATAATTATATAAATTGGTATTTTGGAAATGTTAATTTGGTTAATTAATCATGGCTATACACTTTGATTAATTTAATTGTGAAATTTGGAATTTTGTAATTTAAATTAATTGGGCTTATTTTGGAATTGGGATTGTAAAAGTTGTATTTGGGCTTAATGGGCTTGGTTGGGCCAAGTATGGTTTAGATTAATTGGTTGGATCCAATTGGGCCCAAAACCATATCCATAAAGTCCAAATATAATAAAATGGACCTTTATTTTAATTGGGCCTAATGGGCCTAAATTGGTTTCTTGGCAAATAAGGTTGATTCCTTAAATGGGCTTTGGTATTTGGGTTTGACCCATATTGACCAAAAGTCCATGCCTTAATAAATTAATTGAAAGCCCATTGGACTTTAATTAAATTGACATTGGATGTTAATCGGGCTTTGAGACCCATAATGATTAGATTTAGAATCTAAGTCGTAAAGGCTCATTAATAAAGTGTAATATTTAATTTGGAATTAAATAATGAATTAGTATTAAATACAAATTAAATTGGATTTAATATTATAGTTTAATATAATTCAAGAATTCGTACTTTGAGTACTTATTCTTAAAACGAGTTGGACTCGCGCAAAATCAAATCGTTGTTTGAACATTGGATGCTCATTAATTTCAGATTAATTAATTGGATTAGATTGATTGATAACATGCTTTGTGTGAATACATGGATGCGATGTATGAATAATATATATCGGATGGATATTAAATAGGTGAGGGCAATTTTGGAAATTATTGTAATAAATTTAGAATTTATTAATTGGACCTGCGTGTCCAGCCTATTACCTCTTGACTCTTTGTATTTCTCTTCTCACCTATTCCCCTTAATGTAAATGAGGTTTCTTTAGAAGTGTTATGTAATTAGGTAGAAGTAACAATTGTGCTAGCGGAAGAGAGGAAATAGAGAGATTTGTTCTAGGAACAATGTGTTTTAAATATCCATCCGCATATCATTATTATTTTATTTACGCGCCTTATTATGCTTTTAGAGTGCATGCTTAAGGGTGTATGATGAGACCTTAACAAAGATAATTGATTGGTTGCCAATTACGCGAAAAACCCTCACTATATATTAAGCGTTTTTCCTTCCATTGAATGATTCATTCTCAAGATCCAAGATTGGCACTGGTTTGTTGGCCAAAGTCAAGACCTTTTTCCATCGCGGATGTGTTTGAATCATGAAAGCTTTGTTCCATATCGGTGTCTTGTCCAAGTTGTGATTTGTTGGCCAAAGTCAAGATCACTTCTTGTCCATCGACATCGATTACGAAGCTTTCCAAGGTCAATGAGTTCCGCTTAACTGGGATCATTAAGTTTATTTTGCCAAAGGCAAGGCTTAGTTGATTAGAGGAAAAAGGTTAGGGAATATATTGGATATATTGGCATTTATAAGATATATGTTTCAGACTTGGATGTCCACCTACTAGATCTAGGAATTGGATGAGATCCAATTGATCTTAGATATCTACCTAATTAATTATCATACAATTTGTTGGGCAAAGTCAAGATTGTGTGTTATTTAATGGGATCCTAGCCCACTAGGAAACAAGGTTTCCCGGGTACTCAACAGAGAGTTAGAGGCTCGCCGAAAAATAGTGGGAGGCAAGTATTAAATTTGCACTATTCGTTTAGTTACTTGCCAATACGCGCTCATTTCAAATTTTTCGTCAAATAATTAATATATTAGTTTGACTAATATTTAATCGTTGTTTTAATTAAACAGTTGGACTGTATTCAAACTATTTCAAATGATAGTTGATTATATAATTGGATTATAGTAATCAATATATTTGAATTTAACCAATTAAATTATAGTTGATTATATAGTTAAACTATAGTAATCATTATAATCAATAGTACCTAAAATCGTTGATTGGATAGTTGGACTATAGTAATCAAGATAACTGAAAGATTAGAGTTTAAAACATAATTCTGGGTGAAAATGTCTTAAATGGCTTTAATTTTCAATTGGGAATAAAACTCAAGATAGTCCTAGGAACTGAGAAATTATTCTATTGATAGAACAACCTCTTGGGCCTAAGCCCGAAGTTGAGCAAATAGTAGAACATGATATTTGGAATATTCATGTGATGATAAATTTAGTGCTCTATCCTTTATACTTACCGCAATGACACTTTAATTCCATCGTCAGAATTAAGGATTAGATCCTTGTACCTTGATGATGAAATTAAAGATCTTCATAGGTCTTTTGTTAGATCTTAGAAGTACAATTGCAATAGAATCTCTTTTCGCTCGTGTATTTCAGAGGGTACATCTGTCGAGCACTAGCTGTCACAGATGATTGCTGACATCGATCAGCTAGCTTAGCTAGGCATTACCTATGTGGCTGAGACTACTAAAGATTTGATCTTATAGTCTCTACCCAAAAACTGGGGCAGGTTCATTATGAACCAAGAGAAAACTCTTGGGAGTTGATGGCTATGCTCTAGGAGACAAAGCCAGAGCTTCTAAAAGGGGCAAAGGCAAAATCATCACGGTCTTCTGGGAAGACAAATGACATATCCCAAGATGTCTGCCTAAACTGTGGCAAACGGGGTCACTAAAGCGTGACTGTCGTATGGACAAGGCAGACATGAAGGAAGTGAAGAGGGGCAAGGCTCCGACTTCAAATATGTTTGTCATAAATGTGTTCACTGCTAGTATTAAAATTGGATTTTAGATACTGGATGTGGTACATAAATATGTATTGTTGTGCAAAATCTGCTGATAATTAGGAGACTGACTTCAGTTGAGATTTATCTACGAATCGGAAACGGGACAAATGTCGTTGTTTTAACTGTAGATACCTAAGTTTAGGAACTACCATTCAGGTGTGTACTTAAATTAGGAAACTATTACAATGTAACTAGTTTGACTAGGAATATTATCTCTATATCAGGGTTTAACCCGTTGCGGGAATACCTTTATATTCTAGAACACTAAAGTGTTTTATTTTATAAAGATGATATTGAGATAAACACATTAGATGTGAATAACAGTGTTTATATTTTGAATATAAATGAATCTCAAACGTATAACATGACAAACAAATAGCTCAAACTGAATTAATCAGTTGAGACTTATTTGTGGCATTGTTGTCTGGGACACATTAACAAGACTCGTATATCCACACTTTCGAAGAGTGGATACTAGGATGGATTTGATTCTATTCAAATGATGTCTACTAATCTAGTTTATTAGGCAAAGTGCCTAAAACACCTTTTACTTGGTAAAAGTGTAAGTGCCACCGATCTGTTAGCCCTCGTTCATAGTGACGTAAGTGGGCCCATGTCTAGCTAGGCTATAGGTGGATATGAACACTTCGTAACCTTTACGGATGTGGCATCGCGTTATGGTTATGTGTTTCTTTTGAAACACGAATCGGAAACTTTTGATAAATTCAAAGAGTTTCGACACGAATTAGACAAATAGATCGGCTAAAGTATTAAAACATCACGATTGGACCATGATGAAAATACTTAAGCACAATAAGTTTCTCGATTACCTGAAAGAGTATAGTATTCTTTCACAATGGACTCCTCCAGGAACACATCAATTTGACGGTGTGTCCGAACAGAGAAACCGAATTTTGTTGGACATGATAAGGTTAATCATGAGTCGCTCTGAGCTACCATTTTCCTTCAAGGGATACACATTAACAGTGCAAAACTTATTTTGAATAAGGTTCCATAAAAATCTGTTAGACAGACTTCATATTAGATATGAACATGAAAGAAACTGGGTTTTCTCATTCCTGAAGATTTGGGAATGCTGGGCATATGTTTAGATGATACCAAACTAAAACCCAAATTGGATAAGTGCCTAATTGTAGGTTATCCTAGGATAACCAAAGTATAATACTTATACAACTCACAAGAGAATAATTTAATTGTTGCTCACCATGCGGTTTTCCTAAAAGGATACCAATATGCAGTGGTAAGTGGGAAGAAAGTAAAACTCGATGAAAATCAGAGTAATACTATTCCAGGCATCGATTCCTTAATGGAATATAAATAGTTCATCAGGATGAAACTATACCAATAATCTTCGAATACACAAGAACCACGTAAGTCAGAGAGAGTAAAAAAACAACCTGGGAGGTATGGATTTCTGATCTCACCTCATAAAGATGTCAATCTTATTGAGGAAGACAAACTGACTACGTATGAGGAAGTGATACAAGGTATCGACTCCCTATTATGGCAAAGAGCCATGATGTCCGAAATGGATCCCATGTATACCAACTATGTTTAGACATTAGTTGTTGTACCGGAAGGCATTGTGCCTATTGGTACTATGTGAGTCTTCAAGGAAGACATACATGGATGGCAACAAACCAACGTACAAAGCTAGGCTTGTAGATAAAAGGTATCGTTATCAACATTGTGTCGATTACGATGAAACCTTTTACCTGTTGCCATTGTTAAATCTATTTGGATAATGCTTGCTAATGCTGCATGTTTCATTTATGAAATATGGCAGCTGAACGTCAAAATCGCTTTCCTTAAACGGAAACCTTTTGGAGGATGTTATATCATCCTGACAGTTTTGTCATACTAAAATGAGCAAACAAGGTTTGTAAGTTACTTCGATCCATGTATGGATTGAAGCAAGCATAGTGTTCTTGGAACTATAGTTTTGATGTAATCATAATGGTATATGATTTAATTCAAAATGAAAATGATTCTTGTGTATATAAGGAGGTTAGTGGGAGCACACTGACAATGATTGTCCTATACAATGATGATATATAATTTCTTGGAAATGACATTCCCATAATACAATTGGTGAAGCTTAGCTTTCATGAAAATCTCCGTAGAATTCTTGGGAGAGACAACCTTTATTCTAGGAATAAAGATCTACTGGGATAGATCTAAAAGTTGTTGGAACTCTCCGAGAACTCTTACATTGAAATAAAATACGCGACCTGGTGTCTCATATGCTTTGAGCATATGGAGTCACAATCAGGCCAATCCAAGTGATAGTCACTGGATTGATGTTAAAAATATCCTTAAGTATCTTAGATGAACTAAGGATAATGTCTTAAGTTATGGAGAATGAGAACTTGAAGTGACTGGGTTCACTACTGCAAGTTTCCAAACTAGAAAAATGATTATAAGTCGTGATAAAGGTATTATATAGTTTGAATAACGGAACAGTGAGCTGGAGATCTTCCAAGCAAGATATTGTTGCCGAATAAACAACAAAAGCGGGTTATTGCTGCAACTGAGGCAGCAATAGAAGCCATTTGGATCTATAATAATCCTAATCATATTAGGAATAGTTCTGTTAGCAGCTGAGCTAGGCTACACCACAGGCTAAAGAATTATGGTCTCATCAACAATCCAGATATATACTTCAATTATTCATCTGATTCATTCGGATCATACATTGTGGCGATGTGATGATCGAATAAATCGCATCAGATGATAACCATGCAAATCAGCTGACGAAAGCATTTTCTCAGCAGAAGTTTGAGCGAACCGTACATAGTTCGAGTGTAGGACACTTGAGTGATTGGCTATAGGCCAAGTGGGATATTGTTGGACAATTATGACCCATAGCATCACTATTTATACAGATCATGATGTGTGTTGAACAAATTAACTATGTGACAAAGGAAATTGCTTTTTTATCATTTGTAATTAGATTACAAAGATATATAAATGATAAAAGGTCCTTATGATTAGTTCCAGATTGAGATGATATGAGACAGTATCAATCCACGAAGGTTTAATCATTAAATATCCCTAGTCGTAGTATTATCGAGATTGGACATCGATAATGCAGAATAGACTAGTATTACACTTGTGCACGTTGTGGGAGCATAACGACATAGTTCTCATATATTTGGGTAGAGGATACTCATGCAAGTGTAATAGGAGGTTGTGTTACCGATGGTACGGAACAGCTTCACTCTGGATAGACCCCTCGGAATTCCATTGGTAGTATGACTATGTGTCTATGGAATTCCAAATCAGGGTAGGTGTATTTGGTCTTAACCTGAGACTTGCACCGCTAATACTTGCGATAATCAATATACTTTGGTTTTGGTCGTCCAGGGCTTTAACAGGTTCTGTGTACGCCTCTTCTGGGTATATTGAGAATCGTAGTGTATTGGGTGTGATGTCAAGATGGAAGTATCACTCCAGTCATAGTGGAGATGATGATCACGTAGGATACGAAACTGATGCTCTTTTATGCTGCAGCTATCGGGATATTATGACTAGGTCATGTTTAACCGATTATAGAGACTAGTTACCAGAGATCTGATATGTGCTTCGTACGGGGCAGACACAATTCCAGCCCCAGGCTTTGCACGTGACATTTAATATTGGATCGTAATATGTAATACTACGTATACTACGCCTGGTAAAGATCACATATTCCTTTAAGAATATTTCTGGAGAATTGGGTAGGCACGGTGCCTTGTTAGAAGCCAACCATGTCTTGTAAATCGGTAAAAATGTAGTACTAGGTACGTACGTGTTCGGATAGTTCGACGACCGGATTTACTGCCAACATATCCAGGGATCTCATGGGTCGCTTCCCGAAGATTCACCGATGACGTATGACTCGCACATTATTAATCTGGGATTAATTAATAGAGAGAGAAAATTAATCTATGATTAATTACGAAGATATTTTATCTGGGATAAAATATTATTTAAAGAGAGAGAACGATTAATTTGGAATTAATCGATAAAATAATATATTCGATATATTATACGAAATTAGATTTCGACGCGGAATTAAAATTAGATTTTAATTCGGGCGAACGAGTTAATTTAGAATTAATTCGCTAGCGACGTGAATAGTAATTTTGCTAGGCATAATTATTTCGCTAAATTTGATTTAATTACGTCGCAACAGAAAATTCGTTAATTCGGAATTAGAGAACCCGAGCCCGGGAGTGTTTGCGGGCCCATTCGCATTTCGAATTCAAGTGCGGCCCACAAGTCACATCAAGCGTCACATCTTTAGTAATTCAAGTGATGGATGTCTTGTCACTTTGAGTGATGTGATGTCAGTCACTATCCATGAGTGATGTGAGTTGTTGGAAGGCATTTATTGCCATTTTGGCTCCAAAATTTGTTTGACTTTTTGAAAGGCAAATACAAAATTTTGGAAAATAATTTTGGTATTAGTTTTGGAAAACAAAATACACAAAAAACCAACACTCTTCTCTCTCTTTCCTCTCAAGATTCGGCCAAGGGCCATTCTTTCTCCCTTTTATTTTTCTCTCAAAACCGAGAGTTAGTAAGAAGCATAGGAAGATTTGTGGCAAATATTCCAAGTGCTAGCACACTAAAAAGTCATCCAAAGGTGATAGGGAAACAAACCCTTGAGCATGGAATCACCATTTACAAAGCTTGGAGCTTGGAGCACACAAATGGAGATGACCGAAAATCAAAGGAGCACAAAAAGGGCCATTGCCGAGAGCTTCCATGGAGGAAGAAATTTTTGTTGTTCCTCGCATCGCAAAAGCCTATCATTGTAAGTATGATTCCGCCATACTTCTTTGTTGTATTCACATATTTTCATTGCTTGAATGATCTTGGGACTATAGTAGAAACCTAACACACATGCATAAAAGTAAACTGAAATAACGGAAAGCATATAATATCACACAATTATCTCATGAACATGTTGAATTATCAAACACGAAAAATAAATAACAACCTAAACATAAACGTAAATTGAACGCCTATTAAGAAAGAAGATAACCAAATCATGCATAAAGGAATAACGTACTAAAGGCTAAATCATGCTTAAGAAACAAATAACATACTAACGACCTAATCATACTTGAACACAATCTCACGAACACATCAAATAGATAAATATGGGAATACAAATAGATGATAACAGTAAAAGTGTCAATAATGGAATGGTATGATTAATTACATAATGCAAGAGAAATCACCCAAGAAGCAATTATGCATGAAATGTGATGAAAATGAATCGGTTCAGTGTAGGTGCGTTCGTGTAGTGTTTGAAAACTCATTCGAACGATAAATAGGAGGTTCGAGTTCGTATAGCGTTCGAGAACGCGTTCGAACGGGATAAGACCTGATGCATGATAAAACAAAATGCATGAGCGTTCGAGTAGCGTTCATAAACACGTTCGAACGGTAAATAGAATGTTCGCGTTCGTATAGCGTTTGAGAACGCGTTCGAACGGGACAAGACCTGAGGAAACAAAACACATGCGCGTTCAAGTAACGTTCATAAACACGTTCGAACGGGAAGTAGAAGGTTCGCGTTCGAATGGGACAAGACCTGATGCATGATAGACGACGCAAACACATACATAGATGAGCAAATGCACAATGTAGGACCTCGTGTGCCCGATTGAACTCATTCCCATTCAATCAAGTGTACCTCGTCCGACACGACAAAACATCATGGTAAAGGTAGCCTTTAGGAATTTTCCCTCGAATAGAGGACCTTTAATCCACCCTAGTTAGCCCATGCGCACTAGAATGCAATACATGCGTAAATAGAGCAATGATATGCAAAAGGTCAATGACATAAAAGGCGCGGCAAAACATCGTGGTAAATATAGCCTTTAGGCGTTTTCCCTCGAATAGAGGACCTTTAATCCACCCTAGTTAGCCCATGCGCATTATATTACTATGCATACAAATGAATAAGACAATGATGTGGAACTCCGTATGTCCGAATAAACATATCTCACATTCAAACAAACATACTTCGTCTGGTGCGGCAAAACGTCGTGACAAAGGTAGCCCTTAGGCTTTTTATCCCTCAATATGGAGGACCTTTAATCCAACTTGATTTGCCCATGCGTACTATATCATCAACACATAAACACACAATGTACAAAATGTGAATAATAAACGAACGAGATACAAAAGCAAAGTGAAACATGTGCCGTTTGCTCAAGTGGTACGTAAAGTTGTTTCCCAAGTACAGACCGCACTACCGTCTATTCGGATTCGGCTACAGAATTTACGTATGGGTTTCCATCCTATATACCACAAGAGACGACACATTTTCCCATCCATTCAAAGGCCACAACATGCATCCACAAGCGACTCTCATGCGAAGAAAATAAATAAAACAATTAAAAGATGAATGAAAATGAATAAGAAAAGTGCCCTCAGGTCTAACCTTTTAAATCATCTCACGGACGTACGGTACACGGTCGTCGGAAGGGTTGATGCTCCGTAACTCCTCCGGTTCACTGGTTCAACGTTTTCCCTCGCTGTTTCACTGTTTAGGCTACTGTTCTCGCTCTGTTTCATTGCTGTTTTGCTGCTATTTTCAGTCACTGTTTTGTGATAAAAGGCTACTGTTTTTGCGGTAAACGGCTACTTTTGAGGTAAAAGGCTTACTGTTTTTGTGGTTTTAAAGATGCAGTTTTGCGGGTGTAGTTTCCGGTTTAGGGTGCAGTTTTTGGTGTGCAGTTTACGGTTTAAAAGTGAAGTTTTTTTAGGGGCTGTTTGCGGTAATTGGGCTACTGTTTGAGGGTGATTTTCGGTGGTTATAGTGCAGTTTTAGGGGTGATTTTCGGTGGTGTTATGGTGCAGTTTGGGGACTGTTTCGGTGATGTAAAGGGGAATGTTTTCGGTGATGTTATGGTGTATTTTGGGGACTATTTCGGTGATGTGAAGTGGAGTGTTTTCGGTCTGGTTGTGCGGCAATGAATGGGGTCTTGATATGTGAGTATTCGATTGCTAGAAAGAGGAGGAGAAGAGGATTATTTATTTGCTTGTTCTTGTTGTCTTAGGCGTGTGAGCTAGGAGGTCTCAAGGGTTAATTTTCAGTTTCTTTTATAGACAAAGGCTAGGGTTTCTCTTGTATGAATAAGAAAGGAATCAATATAATCATGAGTGGCATCTCCTAATTAGTGTCTCACAAGGAAAATATCTAGTTAATTGGGGACATGATTTGGCTTAATTAGGAAGATTATATATTTGATTTGTTTTTATTAGGTATGTGAATTGTTTCATTTAGGTAGGTGATTATTTAGATTTTATTTGCTTTGTTTTAATTTCCCCATGTGTTAAATATGTGTTTTGTTAATTTTGGATGTGTTTTATTGGGCTTGGGCGTGAATGGGCTTGGTGTGGGCGTGAGCTTGGTTTTTTTTTTGTGGTGGACTTGTGGGCTTGATGTGTATTTCAAGGGTTTTGGGCCAAGGTTAAATGGTTTGCGGGGGTTCTGGGCCAAGGTTAAATTATTTGCGGGGTTTTGGGCTAAAGGTGCTTTAAAACGGAGGTCCAACAAGCGAGCCCGAAGCTAAACAAGCGAATAAAATCCAACAAAATACTGATTTCTGAGTTTTCCCCTTCCGAAATCTGTTTCCCGCGACTTCCGTGACTTAAAAGGTAGTGCCTCTAAATGAGACTCATCATAGGGACTTACATGAAAAAATGCAGTGCCTACAGTCACCCCTACTTTGATAGGACTTGCACAAGATGGTGAAACTGCCAGGATCTTTCAACTTTGGGGGAAGTTTCTGTTGGGGTTTTGACGCGGGCGCAGTGGAAGCTCGGTTCGGGTGAAATCGTAATTTTAAAACTTTTTAAATTATCGAATAAATTATTCAATATCCAAATATGAATAATTTATTCATATTTCACCTAAACATATTTATTCGATATCAAATAACGACATAAATAGTTAAGAAACATCGCGAAACTTTTACAAAAATATTTTTCCGTAAAATGGAATAAAACGGGTTTTGACTGAACCGACCACCCAATGCATATGAGGGCTGACCTAGGGCAGTTCATGGGCTGCCCGAACAGTGACTAATTCACTGTTTGGGCAGCCGTTACCCGGTTGGCTCAAAAGTCACCTGGTAATACCGTTTTTCACCGTTTTCACTTATTTCAACTCCGAAACAATTTCCGATAATTTTTCCAACACCCAAAACACATCCAATACATTTATATGGCATAATTTTCATCACAATAAACCCAGAATTTCTAGATCTGATCCAGAAACCAAATATGTCAATTTTTCATGCTTTAATCCAACTTTCTCAATATTAATCCAATTAATCATAACACCAATCCAAGCCACCACCAATGAAGCACCCCAAGAATAATTATAGGCATTACAAGAGTGGTCATAACACTCTAGAATGGTAACATATCATCAAATGATTAAATTGAACAAATATTACAATAATATCATTCAATATCACTTCACACATGCACCAAGCCTTCCATTTCATCTTCCAAATCAAAAAGCCCCAATTTCTAAGAAGTAAGTAAACCCTAGAACCATTCTAGTAATTAAAGAACAAGAAACTAATTTCCTAAACTTAAGAATATTAAAGATTACCTCTTAATCTTCAACTTTTCCTTAAGCTTTTCTTGAAATTTTCACTCTCTTCTTTCTTGAATCATCAAGCTAAAATTGGAGAGCTCTATTTGAAGGTGAATTCGGCCATGGTTTGGTTAGAAGAAGAAAAGAAAAAAAATTCCCTTTTAATCTTGCCATTGCCGACTTTTAGGGGTATTTTGATAATTTATCCAATTTAATTTCATTAAATTAAAATTAAACTTTATGTTAGCAAATCAAATTTGCACACCTAAATTTTAATTAAAACATGCCACATGTATCAATAATAATTAGCCATATAACATAACAATTATGAAATGTAGATATCATTTAATTATTTAAATATTTAACATTTAAATATCTAAATAATTAATTAATATAATTATTATTATATATGTATTTTTATTTACATTAAATAACAAATACATATATCAATGGGATGTGTCAAAATCTCATCGATAAATAATTAATGAGTATCTAATCAAATTATGTATCGGATATAAATACACAATAATTAGGATTGACCAAAATTTCCTAAAAGCATGTGTTTTCGTTTAACCGTTTAAACGATTCGAATTAACTCATTTAATTCGGTGAAGTATTATGAATAATCTGTTTTATTCATAAAGCGTTGCCCAAGTGCTCAAAGAGTACACTTCATATTGTGGGACTCTCTAAGTTTAGGTTTATCCGTCATGAAATCCAATCTTGTGTCCATAATTCACCCACTCATGAATTCTGACGACCACAGATAATCTCGCTAAACTATGCAAGTCGAGGTCATTACATACATATAATCCCTCCGTCACAGGCTATCCATATTATACCTGGGATATAGATAAGAACGTCAAATCCTTATGGTATAATATAGTCGACTTTCAAATTTACGATCTCTAAATAATGCTCGGAATTTGCTTATGAAGTTATACCACGGCCATGGATTTACTAGATCGCAAACAGGTGTAGGATACCTATGCTTGTACACAGGACTGACGAATTCTATCTTGATACGCACTGGATATCATGAGCATCAGTCCACACCCAACGAACAAGCGGAGGTCTGATCTAAATAGTTCGGTGACGTGACTGCCATCAAAGTGTGGAGGATAACTCATATATCCATTGTGGTATCTCAAGTCGAATGACCACTATGCTCACTCAACTCGAGAAGATTCCTATTGACGTTGGTGTACCATCTATTAGGAAATCTTCAGTGAGTCATTCAGCGTTTATCAAATAAACACCTTCATGTCTATACGAGTCTCCCGAGACTCATGGTTCATTGGGATAAACCATCGGACCAAGTCACGATATACGACATGTACTGGTCTCAGCGGATTTTACTAACTGACCCGTGTTAGTAAATCTTGACCAGGAACTTTATTTAAGGATATACAACTTATAGTGACGCTTCACAATGTCAATTACAAACTACATTGTAACTGCGCTCTACGTTGTAAATCCTAGGGTCTTTGTCTAATATATACGTATCACTAAATCAGATTTAGTTTCAGTCTAATCTTACTTAGATATATAATCGTAATTAGATCGATTATGTATATAAAAGACAAGAGGTGCTACCATTAAATAAGTAATATTATGGAAAAATGCATTGTTCGTATTCATGAATCGGACATAAATATGATCCGGATTGGCAATCCGAGCACAAACCCCAACAGTTTCCTCTGAATGATGGCGCTGCATTATTCTGTCAATGCTAATATCTCGTAATCTCCCAATCTTCACTTTCGTGACATAATATCTTTCATGAATTTGACATAGCTAGGCATTTGTTCCAACGCTTCTGCAAATGGAATGTTGATATGCAACTTTTTGAATATCTCCAGGAATCGAGCAAACTATTTATCCAGTTTATGTTTCTGGAGACGTTGTGGAAATAGTGGAGGTGAAGTGAATCTTTCTCTATCATTTTCTTTTGCCTATTTTTTCTCCATCTGTGGCTCTATTTCGCTGTTTTCTTTTGGAACTTCATCAGTGGATGTCTTGATTCCAACATCTTTGTTGATTTAAGTGCCGCTTTTCAAAGTGATGGCTTGACAGTATTCCTTCCTTCTGTTCCTTGGATTCGGTTTTGTGTTGCTAGGAAGGTTACCTTGCGGTCTGTAACTGTGAGCATTAGCCATTTGTCCTAATTGATTCTCCAATGCCTTTATAAAAGTATTTTGGCTTTGAAATATAAAATTGTATTTGGTTTCTTTCTTTTTGAACATCTCTGCAAGAAAATCTTCTATTTCTGGCTTCTTTCCATACTTCTGGCCTTTGTTTTGTTGTTGGAATCCTGGTGGTGGATTGTTCCTTTGCCCTGAATTGTTGCTCCATGTGAAATTGGGATGATTCCTCCAACCTGGGTTGTAGGTGTTGGAATATGGATTGTTTCCCTTTTTGTTGAAATTGCTGACATAGTTTACCATCTCATCATGTTGATTATAAGATTCTACCTCTGATGCTCCTCCATATGGTGAACTTGGGGATCCAGCATTAACCTTTATGTTAAGAGTTTCCATATTTTTAAAAATCAGATCTAGCTTGGCACTCAATGCTGTGTTGATTCCTATTTCCTGGATTCCTGCTATTCATTGAATCATACTCCTTTCTGTTGGCCACAAAGAATTGTTGTTGGCCATTTCTTTAATTAAGTCCCTAGGCCTGATCTTCTTCTTTTTCCATTAAAGCTCCTCCAGCAGCAGCATCTATTGTGGTTCTCATTGTTAGGGTTGGTGCTCAGAGTGTCAATCCGGATCGTATTTATATCCGATTCAAAAATATGAATAATTCATTTTTCCATAATATTACTTATTTAATGGTAGCACATCTTGTCTTTTATATACATATTCGATCTAATTGCGATTAGATATCTAATTAAGATTAGATTGAAACTAAATCTGATTTAGTGATACGTGTATATTAGACAAAGACCCTAGGATTTACAATGTAGTGCGCAGTTACAACGTAGTTTGTAATTGACATTGGGAAGCGTCACTATAAGTTGTATATCCTTAAATAAAGTTCCTGGTCAAGATTTACGAACACAGGTCGGTTAGTAAAATCCGCTGAGACCAGTACATGTCGTATATCGTGACTTGGTCCGATGGTTTATCCCAATGAACCATGAGTCTCGGGAGACTCGTATAGACATGTAGGTGTTTATTTGATAAACACTAAACGACTCACTGAAGATTTCCTAATAGATGGTACACCAACGTCAATAGGAATCTTCTCGAGTTGAGCGAGCATAGTGATCCTTCGACTTGAGATACCACAGTGGATATATGAGTTATCCTCCACACTTTTATGGCAGTCACGTCATCGATCTATTTAGATCAGACCTCCGCCTATTCGCTGGGTGTGGACTGATGCTCATGATATCCAGTGTGTATCAAGATAGAATTCGTCAGTCCTGTGTACAAGGCATAGGTATCCTACACGTGTTTACGATCTAGTAAATCCATGGTTGTGGTATAACTTTGGAAGCAAGTTCTGAGTGTTATTTAGAGATCGTAAATTTGAAAGTCGATTATATTATACCATAAGGATTTGACGTTCTTATCTATATCCCAGGTATAATATGGATAGCCTGTGACGGAGGGATTATACGTATGCAATGACCTCGACTTGTATAGTTTAACGAGATTATCTGTGGTCGTCATAATTCATGAATGGGTGAATTATGGACACGAAATTGGATTTCGTGACGGATAAACCTAAACTTAGAGAGTCCCACAATATGAAGTGTACTCAGTGAGTACTTGGGCAACACGTTATGAATAATACAGATTATTCATAACACTTCACCGGATTAAATGAGTTAATTCGAATCGTTTAAACGGTTAAACAAAAAACACATGTTTTAGGAAATTTTGGTCAATTAATAATTATTGTGTATTTATATTTGATACATAATTTGATTAGATACACATTAATTAATTGTCAAATGAGACTTTGACACATGCCATTAATATATGTATTTGTTATTTAATGTAAATAAAAATACATATATAATAATTATATTAATTAATTATTTGGATATTTAAATGTTAAATATTTGAATAATTAAATAATATCCATATTACATAAATTTTATGCAATATGTTTAATTAATATTGATACATGTGGCATGTTTTAATTAAGCTTAATGTGTGCAAATTTGATTTGCTAACATAAAGCTTGTTTTTAATTTAATGAAATTAAATTGTAAAAATGACCAAAATGCCATTGCAAAGTCGGTTTTGGCTATTTTTAAAAGGGAAATTTTTTTCTTTTTTTGTTAATGGCTACCCTTGGCCGAACATCATCCTCTAAATACATCCCTCAAATTATTTGATGATTCAAGAAGGAAAATCAAGAAAATCAAGAAAAGGCTTAAGGAATTAGGAGAATTAAAGGTAAGTATATATATCCCAAAGCTTAGAAAGCATGTTTCTTGTTTCTTGATGATCTAGTAAGATTCTAGGGTTTCTTCTTTTCTTAAGAATTTGGGACTTTTTGATTTGGAGGATGGAATTGAAGGTTTGGTGCATGTGTGAATTTGATTTGAATGATATTTGTGTAATATTTGTTCAATTTGATCATTTGATGATGTGTTGCCATTCTAGAGTGTTATCACCACTCTTGTAATGCCTAGAATTGTTCTTGGGTGCTTCATTAGTGGTGGCTTGGATTGGTGTTGTGATTAATTTGATTAATGTTGAATAAGTTGGATTAAAGCATGAAAAATTGATTATTTTTGTTACAAAATCATATCTGGAAAAACTGTGTTTATTTTGATGAAAATAATGTCATATGAATGTATTGGATGTGTTTTGGGTGTTGGAACAATTGCCGGAAACTATTTAAGAGTTGAAATATGGAAATTGCCGCTTGTTTGTTTTCCTTTATTCTATATTGTCAATAGAATTTAAACTTATAATCCACTTCATGCATATTATTTGAATATATTTTCTGACTTCTCTTATGGTTGCGTATTTCTAGAATATGTTCTAGAATTTTAGTAGACTTGGATATTGTTAGATTAGTCAAAACCATCGGGAACTGTTGTTCCAATTTTCTTGAAAATCAAGATGGTTAGTGACTTAATTATTAAGTCACGATAAGTAATCTAAATAGATATCTGCATTAGGATATAATTATCTAGAGAGAATAGTTTCTTGTGCGGTAAGAATTGACACGAATTAGTTCATGTCTCGAGATTCTTGACTGGCAATAAGAAGAACTCTATTAGGTATTTGTTTATCTTATAATGATGTTTCTTGGCTTTAGTGACTTTTAGAAGTCACGTGTTTGACATAATTTGTTAATCAATTATTTACAATTGTTGTGAATAATTGAAGGCAAATTATAAATCTAAAGAAAAGAGATGTGTATAGTTGTGTATAGAGAATATCGATTCTCACAATACAACAACTGTAGGTATTGGATATCAGATCTCCCATCTAGTTATTTAAAATAATATTTAATGATTATTTTGATATTTGATATCGGAACTTGCGACTATTGGATAGTTACTTGTTCTTTATAAAAAATTGTTACATATTTTAATATGACAAGTAGTGTCATTGATGAAGAGATGAACATTAAGAAAAATATTCGGTTAACTAAATACCTTAGAACAGTGCTTTATGAGATTGATCACACAAGCATTAGTTGCTTATTCCGTATGGTAAAGGATGGTCTGATACAAGATCACACCATATATCCTTATCCATTTAATGAATATTGTATTCAGGATGTGATTAAATCTCATTTAACCAATGATCATCATTGGACCACAAATTTATTAAACTAATACTTTGGAAGTATGTAGTTTAATGAATTGTAAATTGACATATATAGTTTTCTTTACTTCGTAACTTAGTTAATGAATTGTCATGACTTAGTTACATGTTTCTAAAAGAAAATATATTGAACGTCTTGAATGGTTCGAGAACTTTCAATATGTTTCTAATGAAACATGGGTAGAATATTTTGAATGGCTCAAATATATTCTATTTAAAGTGTTGAAAACTATATTTTCAAAATTCATCATGTGTCTTTGAATTGTTCAAGGATGTTTGATATGATCGAACATATGAATTTATGGCAATTAGTTCTAAGATTATTTAATGAATGCGATTCTTGCTCAATATTAATCTTCTACGATTCCATCGTGATGGAATTAGTTAGTGGGAGAAAACGAATCTTTTATGATTTGATTCATTTGATATTGAGTGTTACCGAATTAGTTTCAATACTCTTGGGGATATGCTTCAGTAACAATTATTCATCCTTTTAATTAATGTTCCATAAGTTTCTACAGTTACGTATCTGATATGTATAGGTAGAAAATTCGAATAAAAAAATTTGAGATTTGAATCTTTCTTTTGTATAATGGTTATATAATTGAAAATACTTGCGCCTCGGAGGTACAAGTAAAAGTTTATCATTTATTCTATTTAATAAAATATTGTATTCTATTTGATAAAATGTATTTTATATGATCCCGAGTAATAAAATTATTTTATTACTTGCTAAGTAACATCAGATGTTAACAATTGTAGAAAAGACTTGACTTATTGAAGTCAAATATGAGAGTGATAAACTATAAATGGAACTACATAATTAATAAGATGAAAAGACCCTTAGACAATTTCCGTATAAGTTTAATAGGATGTCGGAATCATTTACAAAGTATTTGATACCTAATGGTTCTGTTGTTTTCTTATCGAAGAAAATTATCCTATAACTTATAGTTGGAGCGATATTTGATATCGATTTCGGAAATTACCATTGAACCATAGATCTAAGATTGTTCATGGCTTACTATGATCATGTTTTGAACTTGATTGAGCTTTTGTTATGAATTGTTCATAAAATGTGCAAATTGTTTGCGCAGCAAAAGCAAAATGAGCTTATTAAAGGTTTGACCTTTATAGTATGATAGTGAGAAAAGTTATACTCGGTTATGTATTGTGGATTTTGAGGAAACTTGTCTCTAGTCGTACTAATTGAACAATTAAAGATCTGTTGGTTAATGTTGATATTAAACTATGTATTTTGGCTAAAGAATACAAAGTGGCGTTCTTGAATGGTTTCTTCGAATGAGAGATCCGTTGTGGTTTCTTTGTTTGAAGAGTTCATTCTAGAATGGCCCTAGAGTTTGTATTCTACTAAGATCACAGTTTGATATACTAGCTTATAGAGCCTATTGTAGACTCAAATAAGCTTTCCGGAAATCTATGTTCTCTAATTTTGATACAGTCAGATTGTCTAATTTTATCAAAGCATAGAGAATACATATTTGATAATAGGGTCAATGAGAGCGTACAAATTTCTTTCTAGTGTTGTATATCCTAAAGAAATTATCATTATTAATGTAATAATGAGATGTTTGTAAGGTAAATGATTTACCTAAGTCTTCTTTTCTCCATGATAGCAGTGGGATTAGTCTATGTTATATTCGATATAAAGTTTCATATATGATATAAAACTAAGAGACTCGTGAGATACTCCCATTAGTCATACATTAGATATGATCTAATAAAGGACACATCAAGACTATATGTGTGACAGTTAGTATAACTATTTGACAGTTAATGTGTCTCTTGAATATAGTATTAATCTTTCGTAAATGATGATTCTTTTGTTGAAAGAGAAATTGATTAGAATGTCTAGTCAATCTGATGCATCATTTGATGATAGCATAATGAATACTATATTATGTATGATTAAAGATATCAATTTAATTGTAATAGTTACGAGCTATTTTGATAAGCTGTGGACCATATGATGTGTCTTGAAACATTTTCTTTGTGATATTTGATATATTAAGAACGAGTTTATAATTCATGGAAAATATAATCCGCAACCATTTGGGTCAAATTAGTTTTGAGTCTAATTATGACGTTAGATGGTCTACGTCATATAAAGTCAGAAAAGATGCAGTGGGAGTGGTACCGTTGATTCTACTGAATCAGTAGAATTAGTTGTTACTTATGAAGTTGCATAGTGACCTTATAGATTAGAAGTTTTGATATTAGTATTGTGTTTGTTGTTGTCTACATAGTATTTTGGATTTGATCTCTAAATAAATAGACAACTTAATAGCTATAGCACAATATTGATATCGCATCTGAGTCATATTGATGTAGAACTTGGGTTCTACAAAATATGAATGATGTTGGCTAAGGAAAACAATTGGGTTTGTTGGACAGACTCAATTTGTAATAGCGGGCTTACTTGTTGTTGCCTACCTTTTGAGTGTTAGGTGAGCTCTTGAGGGCCATGAGTATGTGATACACATTGAGATGTGTATATGATACTGTGGATTGGCACTAGAGCAAGTGGGAGAAATTGTTAGGGTTTGTGCTCAGAGTGCCAATCCAGATCGTATTTATGTCCGATTCATAAATACGAACAATTCATTTTTTCCATAATATTACTTATTTAATGTTAGCACCTCTTTTATTTTATATACATATTCGATCTAATTGTGATTAGATATCTAATTAAGATTAGAATGAAACTAAATTTGATTTAGTGATAGGTGTTTATTAGATAAAGACCCTAGGATTTACAATGTAGTGTGCAGTTACAACGTAGTTTGTAATTGACATTGGGAAGCGTCACTATAAGTTGTATATCCTTAAATAAAGTTCCTGGTCAAGATTTACGAACACAGGTCGGTTAGTAAAATCCGCTGAGACCAGTACATGTTGTATATCATGACTTGGTCCGATGGTTTATCCCAATGAACCATGAGTCTCGGGAGACTCGTATAGACATGTAGGTATTTATTTGATAAACATTGAACGACTCACTGAAGATTTCCTAATAGATGGTATACCAACGTCAATATGAATCTTCTCGAGTTGAGCGAGCATAGTGATCCTTCGACTTGAGATACCACAGTGGATATATGAGTTATCCTCCACACTTTGATGGCAGTCACGTCACCAATCTATTTAGATCAGACCTCCGCATATCCAGTGCGTATCAAGATAGAATTCGTCAGTCATGTGTACAGGGCATATGTATCCTACATGTGTTTACGATTTAGTAAATCCATGGCCGTGGTATAACTTCGAAAGCAAGTTCCGAGTGTTATTTAGAGATCGTAAATTTGAAAGTCGATTATATTATACCATAAGGATTTGACGTTCTTATCTATATCCCAGGTATAATATGGATAACATGTGACAGGGGGATTATACGTATGCAATGACCTCGACTTGTATAGTTTAGCGAGAATGTCTGTGGTCGTCATAATTCATGAGTGGGTGAATTATGGACACAAAATTGGATTTCGTGACGGATGAACCTAAACTTAGAGAGTCCCACAATATGAAGTGTACTCGTTGAGCACTTGGGAAACGCGTTATGAATAATACAGATTATTCATAACACTTCACCGGATTAAATGAGTTAATTCGAATCGTTTAAATGGTTAAACAAAAAACACATGCTTTAGGGAATTTTGGTCAATTAATAATTATTGTGTATTTATATTTGATACATAATTTGATTAGATACACATTAATTAATTGTCAAATGAGACTTTGACACATGCCATTACTATATGTATTTGTTATTTAATGTAAATAAAAATACTTATATAATAATAATTATAATAATTAATTATTTAGATATTTAAATGTTAAATATTTGAATAATTAAATAATATCCATATTACATAAATGTTATGCAATATGTTTAATTATTACTAATACAAGTGACATGTTTTAATTAAGCTTAATGTGTGTAAATTTGATTTGCTAACATAAAGCTTGTTTTTAATTTAATGAAATTAAATTATAAAAACAACCAAAATGCCCTTGCAAAGTAGGTTTTGGCTATTTTTAAAGGGAAATTTTTTTTCTTTTCTTGTTAATGGCTACCCTTGGCCGAAACATCATCCTCCAAATACATCACTCAAATTGTTTGATGATTCAAGAAGGAAAAGGAAGAAAATCAAGAAAAGGCTTAAGGAATTATGAGAATTAAAGGTAATTATATATATCCCTAAGCTTAAAAAGCATGTTTCTTGTTTCTTGATGATCTAGTAAGATTCTAGGGTTATTATTTTCTTAAGAATTTGGGCCTTTTTGATTTGGAGGATGGAATTGAAGACTTGGTGCATGTGTGAAGTTGATTTGAATGATATTAGCGTAATATTTGTTCAATTTGATCATTTGATGATGTGTTGCCATTCTAGAGTGTTATAACCACTCTTGTAATGCCTAGAATTTTTCTTGGGTGCTTCATTGGTGGTGACTTGGATTAGTGTTGTGATTAATTTGATTAATGTTGAAAAAGTTGGATTAAAGCATGAAAAATTGATTATTTTTGTTCAGATCTGGAAAAACTGGGTTTATTGTGATGAAAATAATGTCATATGAATGTATTGGATGTGTTTTGGGTGTTGGAACAATTGTCGGAAACTGTTTCGAAGTTGAAATATGCGAAAACGGTGAAAATGGTGTTACTGAGTGACTTTTGAGCCAACCGGGTGACAGCTGCCCAAATAGTGAATTGGTCACTGTTCGGGCAGCCCATGAACTGCCTTAGCATTGTTGGGGCTGACCTAGGCAGCCCTCATATGCATTGGGCGGTCGGTTCGGTCAAAAACGTGTTTTATGTCATTTTACGGAAAAACGATTTCGTAAAAATTTCGCGATGTTTCTTAACTATTTATGTTGTTATTTGATATCGAATAAATATGTTTAGGTGAAATATGAATGAATTATTCATATTGGATATTGAATAATCTATTCGGTAATTTAAAAAATTTTAAAATTACGATTTCACCCGAACTGCGAGCTTCCGCTGCGCCCGCGCCAAAACCCCAACACTCATTAGTCCAGAAAGTCCATTGTAGAAGGTTTGGACTTGTAGCCACTTTGCAATCTCATGGTGAGGACATTTTCTGAGCAACTCCTTGTACTTTTCCCAAGCTTCGCAGAAGAATTCTGAGTCATGTTGCACAAATGATGTGATGTCATTCCTCAACTTTTCTGTTCTGGCTGGGGGAAAATATTTTACAAGGAATTTGGTAGCTAGAGTGTTCCAAGTTGTGATGGAACCTGCTGATAATGAATATAGCCAAGTCATAGCTCTGTCTTTCAAAGAATATGGGAACACACACAGTCTCATTGCTTCTTTTGCCACTCGGTTGTAATTGAATGTGCCGCAAACTTCCAGGAAGTTGCTTATGTAGGCATTAGGATCTTCAGTTGCATTCCCCCTAAACTGAACTGATTGTTGTATCATCTGAATGTATGTTTTGATGTCACACGCATTTTTTGGTAATGGAGGAAGTACAATACATGATATGAAGCCGTCAACTACCGAAATGGTTCTGTCTCGAATGGGAATTCGTGGTTCAACCTTCAAAGGTTCAGGTTGTTGATTTTTCATGTTGATCAGAGTGTGTATAGAGTTTCAGTATTATCAGAGTCAAAGTAAAAGCTGTATGTCATGCACTGTATAGAATAAGTTATTGAAATGTGCTAATGTGTTTATTATCAGAGTTGTGATGTGCTGTACTAATAAGTACACTATAAGAGTATTTGAGATGCATTTCATGTTGATGAGTTGGGGCAATGGTCCCTATGCATGAGAAAGTCAGTTGAGATAAGCTAAGTTAAGATGATTACATATAGATAGTTAGAGGCTCAGGGAGATAGTACAGCCTATTCCCTGCCGGTAGCATCTACCAGATCGGGGATGTTACACCAGCCCTCCTATACTCTTGGCTTGACTTAATCTCTCCCACCTTGCCCAATGACACTTCTTCTGTCTGCTTTTGATCTTCACCAAAATCTGGCAATGGCTTTTTGAATTAATTGGATTTAAATAATATTATAACTCCCAATCAAATTAGGAAACCTTAACTTATAATCTAACCCAATAGTTCCATTATACAAAACGAAGGTCAATTTAGTAAATTTAACAATGGATTGTCATTTTGGTCCCCAAAATTGTATGTTTTGTCAAATAAGGACATAGTTTGTTATGGTGCTCTCGTTTAAAGGACCCAACTGTTGAGAAATAAAAGCCAATATTGTTTAGGGAATATAATTTTGATAAAAATTGAAAAAAAAAATTCTATAAAAATTTTATAGAAAATTATAAAAAAATTATTTTCATCATGGATAACTATTAATAAAGACAAATTTCTAATGAATTGTGTAAATATAGTTATAATTTTTTAAGATATTTTTGTTTTCTATTTATTCCAAAATTTAGTTCTAAATTTACATTGACCATATTTATACCCCTCTTTTATTCCTTATTCACATATTATATAGAAAATGGGTGAATTAGTTTTTTCTCACCTTCGACAAAAAAGTCTTCAATTTCATACTTAGTTGGCATTTTCTCCACCTTCTATCTAAAGGTGAAATTTGCCTCTGATGAGTGATGATGGCTCATAGATTTTAATAATGAAGAAGGTTGATGAATGCCTTTAAAAAACAAATTGTTTTTTCGCAATAAATATGGATATTTCATAGCCATTCATAAATTTAATTCTACTTTATAAACGGCTTGGACCTCAAATTTGATGACCCTTGTTATTCTATAATGTGATCTAATTCATGTGAATGACCCAAAAAGTACACAAGGTCAATTTCAGTTTGGAACGCAATGCTTATCGTTTGGGCACATTTACAGTATCCCTAAGAGTGTTTAATACATTTGGTTCAAACATGTAATTTTACCATTAAATATGCAACTTAAACTATTAAACATGTAAACTTTGTCAATAAACATGAAACTTTTCAAAACATGAAATTAGTTTCATATTTATTGGTAGAATTTGCATGTTTAATGGTTTAAGTTACATGTTCAATGCTTAAAATAGCATGTTAGTACCCAATGGTATTTTATCATTTTGATCCTTTTATTATATTAAATTTCATAATATTTTTTCTCATACCAGAGTCATTGTAAGTAATTGACATTATATATGTGATAAAATATTTATAAGTGACTTTATAATTGAGAAATATTATTGAGAATTGTGTATGTGACTGATATTATGATTGAGTTATTATGTGAATGTGATTGTCTATAAATTTTAGTAACTGACATATTTTTATAAGGACAATTACATTTTTATATGCGCAGTCACATTTCTGTCCTAATTGTGTGTTATGTACAATATATCGATTTTGGAATTGGATTTTGACTTTGCGGAAATCCAAATGTGAGAAAGGTTCATTGATGAAAGTTGTAAGTATGAATGTAAATTATATGTAACATTTTACATATTATGATCTGGAGTTCGAATGAAATAGATATAAATATTTGAAAATAGTTGATCGGTTTTCATCAATCTCTTATAAAAATAAGAGTTATTTTTTACCATGGTACTTTTTTAAAGCTTATAATTTTTAGTTCAATAATTTGTAATTTTTTTCTTGAAATTTTTAATTAAAAGTTAAGAAAATACCATAATTGCCCCTTAAGATCTACCGTCTATGCATATTTTCATTTTTTTAGAGTGACAAACTTGTAATTATTTTGTTTAATTATGTAAATTTATGTCTTTTTACATGTTAGTAGATTAAGTAGGAATACTCATTTGTGTTTGGACCGAATTAGAAAGCTGTGATAATTTTGGGCGTACTAGGAAAAACTCTAAAATTATATGATAAAATAATAATAACTTCTAATTAGACTGATACATATTTATTAAATATTTTTAAACTATAACTTAAAAGTCATACTATTGAAGTCTAAATTATTATTGTGAGGTAATTAATATTTTCTTTTAAGATGAGGGACCTATTCAAAATAGATTGACAAAGGCCCTCCTTATTTATGAACTTGAGAAAATATAAGGGTATAGGGGCATCTATGATAAAATCCCAAATTACTCCCAAACTAGGGTTTTAAGCTTCAAAAATCACATCTTCCTTTCGTTCTCTCTCATTCGCAAGCCAGCAGTCGCGGACCAACTCGCACTCTCTGCAAGGTTTCTTTCCCACTTCGCCATTTTTCTTAACTTTGATTCGGTTCATATGTTTCTTCTTAGTGTGGGATCTGATTTTGTTATTCTGTTTTCAAGAAGAAGTAAATAGAACAAACGACAACCAATAATGTCAGGGTAAGTACTCTCCTCTTGATTTATTTGGGGTTTTTTTAATCTTATTTTATTTATTTATTTTTTGCTGACTTATTTCTAATTTTAGAGTCGTGGGTCTTCTTCTATTTTGTGTTTGGCATTGTGGGTTTTTTATATTTTGTGTTTTGTTGTATTGAAGTATTTTACGTATTAGTGATTCAGTTTATAGCAGTGTTCATTGTTCTTGTTTGTATGCACTGGAAGTTCTTATTTATATTTCTAATGTATTGAAGCTGATTTTATTTTATTTTATTTTATTTTGTGTTCTTTGGTTTTGGATGAGATGTGTTGTCTTGTCATATGGAAAATGTTTCAATAGGTGAAAATTGTTGGTCGGACTTAACAGAAGGAATGATATTTGTTATATGCTCTTTTGATGAAAGTTAATGGTGAGTTAATGACTTGATGTAGTTCGGATGAGATTTCAGTTGTGACCAGCTGAAAGTTTAGGAATGACGCCTTAGGAACTTAAAAGAATATGTCTTTGATTCGGTTTATTTTTCCACTTTATTGGTGTGGGTTGGAAGGGAGGCTTTCCATGGGAATGTTTACTGACTTGCTGATTTCAATCTCTAATACTTTTGCAGTGAAGAGGCTGTCCCTGCTGTTGAGCCAGCAGCTGCTCCGCTTGGTGAGTCCATGGATCTCATGACAGCTTTACAGGTTGTGTTAAGGAAATCTCTTGCTAATGGCGGGCTTGCCCGGGGCCTTCATGAAGGTGCAAAAGTGATTGAAAAGCATGCTGCCCAGCTGTGTGTATTGGCCGAGGACTGTAATCAGCCTGACTACCTCAAACTGGTCAAGGCACTTTGTGCTGACCATAATGTAAGCTTGCTTACAGTTCCCAGTGCTAAGACCCTCGGCGAGTGGGCTGGTGTAAGTATTATTATTACTTTCTCCTTTTTTCCTTGTCTGTGATATTGCATCTTTTCTGTTGAATTTTTATATACTGGTCATCTTTTGTGTTGTATATTTATAATATATACTAGAAGATACTGAATTTTCATAAACTGAAGTTGTACTGTGGTTCTTGCTAAATTTGAGTTCGGACTTCAAAGTGTGAGATTATTGTTGTTAGAAATGCTCAATATCTTCTAGTTGTAGTTTTGGTTTGAACCTGAAATAATCTTGTGGCTTAATTGCCAAAAATTGGTAGATGGTAACTATCTTTTAAGTGACCTATTATTGTTTATTATGTTGAATGTTGATAATTGTCATTCTTGCATGCAGTTGTGCAAGATTGATTCAGAGGGAAAGGCCAGGAAGGTTGTTGGATGTTCCTGTGTTGTTGTTAAGGTAAGAATTTATTTTGCAGTGCATTTTCATTAAATATTTCGGCAGTGATTGGTGGCTTCTTATGAGGTCTGTATATTACTGCCTGTTTCAGGACTTCGGAGAGGAAAGCGATGGGCTTAACATTGTTCAACAGCATATCAAGTCTCAATGAGTAGCAAAGTGCCTGATTTGTTGGAGTCTTAGTTCAACTTTTTTGTCAAATGGTGTTTGATTGTCTCTCACTCCGAGGAGGTTCATTAGTTGAAATTACTTTAGTACTTTGTTCCTTTTATTTTGCTGGATGAACCATTGCGAAAGCAACTCTTATGTGGGTTTGAGACAAATTTGAAACATGGCATTGCTACATTGTGGCTTCAGTAATCTAGTAGTTATATATTCCATTAGTTCAAATACTGAAAACGGGCAGTAACATCTTTTTACATGGAGTCATTGTGGGACTCTGTCTTTTCAATTCCGTGCGGGTCTAGATTTATCCCTCCCAGATCCGGAAAATTTGGAGTGCGGATCCGAGTTTTCTAGATTGGTAAGCCCTCCCCGACTCCACCTGCTCACTTGATATAATTATAAAAATATTTATAACTATAATTATTTAGTTTTTTAAAAAGTATCTGTTAAGTTTTTCTTTTAAAAAATTGTAATTATTTCTAATAATTTGTTTGATTTAATATAATTAAATTTTTTTTTTTTTTTATAAAATGACCCAAAAAAAAAAAAAAATTCATTGAACTTAATATTTATTCAAATTTTTTTGTTAGTGTTGACGGGCAAAAATAGGAATGCCCACCCGATCGCCCTAGCAACCAAGTTACCCAATCGACCTAACAACTAAATCACTAAATCGGCCTGCAATCAAAGCCCTAAATCGGTCAAATAGCCAAATCGTCCCAACCAGCTGAAGTAACACTTGAACGAAGGAGCATTTACACAAACGTGGCCAGAAGTTGAAGGATGCAATGCACGTTCATAGCGGTTGCTATAAGTAGCATCCCACAACATGGAGCACAATCTGGAAGTGACCACAACTTGGAGGCACGACATGAGCAGTGGCCACAGGTAGGGGTGGCAATTTGGGTTAGAATTTGTTTATTCGTTCGATTCGATTCGCTTTAAAGGGAATACAGATTTGAAAAAATTGATTCGTTTAATAAATGAGTCAATTCGATTCGATTCGTTTATTAAATGAATCGAATAAGGATTTAAGTACATTGATTCATTTATTCGTTTAGAATTCGTTTTATTATTTTCTTTTACTAATTATTGTTATTTTTCAATTAAGATTCGAGAAATTATGGCTAATTACCATTGAAAAAAATATTGTCGATATTTGGTGAGCTATTTTTAGTAAATATATTAATTACGTATTTCATATGTGTATATTTATGAAGAATTAATGTAAATAAATTATAGTAGTTTGTGTTATTTAATAATATTATAATTAACCGAATATTCGTATTCGAATTGTTTAATAAACAAATCGTATACGAATCCTGATATTATGATTCATTTAATAAACGAATCAAATACGAATCCATTACATTTTGATTCGATTCGTTTAAGATTCGATGCAAATTCAATTTATCAATTCGTTTTGCCACCCCTAGCCACAACGGATAGAAGAGTAATCAAGGAGTTGCAAGACAATGAGATTCAACGTCTAAGTAGTTATCAGACGGTTATTCGCGCCATTATATAAGCCTAAGTTTAAACTAAAAAAAAGAAGAACAATCAAAAGATTCTTATGAGTAATGTAATTTTCTTTTATCTAGATTAATCAATTAGGATTGTGTGCTTGTACCATTTGGAGACATTCATCAATAAAACCAGTTACCC
This sequence comes from Zanthoxylum bungeanum, assembly GCA_019454045.1. Lineage (NCBI taxonomy): Eukaryota > Viridiplantae > Streptophyta > Magnoliopsida > Sapindales > Rutaceae > Zanthoxylum > Zanthoxylum bungeanum. Next base: position 7,086 of record SKCR01013960.1, on the reverse strand, counting down.
ATTTTTGGGACTTGTCCCAAGAGGTTTGAACATTAAACGCTCTTTCTTGCTGTTCAACAATATTTGACGGTCACATTGGGAGAATTGGTGAAAGGGAATTGAGATGCCTCCAAAAAATAACACTCAAACCGGATCAAGTACAGAGGAAGCAAGATTAGAGCACACCAACCAAAACCATGTTCCTACTGTAGTGGAACGTTTTGAGAGCTTGGCAGAAGGAAGTCGCTATGAGATCGTGAGAGAGTTGAATCCTAATATGATGCGGTTTTTCCTTGGCGGTCTCACTCAGGATGTGGTCGAGCAGGTTTAGACTTCAGAACAATCAAAATATGGATAAATTCATTTCAACTAGCACCTGACATGAGGAAAACATAGCCAAACAGATGTGACACGAATCCAGCCACTCAAGGAACATTAGATGTCACGGCCAGCAATATGGTAGACCTTTCGCAAGTGCCAATGATGCCAATCACACGTCAGAGAGCTAAGAAAATCAGAAACACAATGGTGGGGCTAGCAAAGAATGTCATGGCCGAATATAACAGACAACTCCATGACATATTGGCATCGCATGAGGGCTTCAATGGAGTGGGTCAAAAGCTGTTTCACATGGCCCAAGTCAATCTAGAAGACGTGCAATAGCCAATTTTGAAGATAAGACCTTTTTGAAAAAGTTTGGCCAGTTTATGCCTTATATGTAATTCGGCCATATGAGCTTGTATTTTGACTTTATGCTTGACATGTTGACTCTAGTTAGGCTATTTGTAACTTAGTTAGCAAGATAATTTGGGTCAAATTGGATTGGAACTAAATTAGTTAGTCAAAAGGATCTATTAGATATTTCTAGAATTAATGCCACTTTTGTTTTGGATCTTTTTACCACTTGCATAAAGATCTTGGTAGGGGATATTTGTATTAGTTTGTGAATGTCTTTTAAGGGCTTGACGTTTAAGTAGCCATTGGGTAGTTTTAGGATATTTTGATCTTTTTTTATCTTTTAAGGGCATTTTAGTAAATTTGCCTTATAATATATAATTTGTAAACTTGTCTTCTTCAATAGATATCATACAATTTCGAATTTTCTCTCAAAAGAATGGCTATGGCCGAATTTGAAGCTTAAGCGAGGGATTCCCCTATGTTCAAGCTTCGACTTATCAAGGTGTGACAACCTTAGTGGCATCTTCTTTATGGACTTGGAAGGGTTTTTTTTTCCTACAAATTCAAATTCGCGGTTCTTAGGATTCTATCCATTGCTTGGGATTTGCTTGGCCTAATCATCCAAGTGAGTTCCTCGTTAAGATGAATGGGTTAAACGACCTAATGGTAAGATACATGGGTATTGGGTTCCCTCCCCAATGAGGTCTTGTGCTGCATAACGTGTTACATGTGGGGGTAACAATAACCAAAATTAGCATTATCGAAACATATGATCCCTGGTCGAAGGTCAGAATACTGAACCTAGTAATGGCATGCCATCACGAGGGACACCTATCGTTGGAGCACCTTGTGGAGGGACACCTGTAATGGGTAATGTGTAGGGGTTTTAAAGGGTATTACCGGGTAACACAGCGGAATGCGAAAAATAAAATTTTCCCGAATTCAAAATTTTTCTTGAAAAATTAAAACAAACTTACCACACCAAACTGTCCACACAAACAAACTTACCAAATTGCAACTCAAATCCCCAATTTTGGCCAAATTGTCGTGAGCTCCCTTAAGTCCCCAATTTGTGCATTTTGGTCCAAAGTTGTTCAAAACAAGTTAAGATGATATCCAATCAACACCAAATTAAATGTGAATCATATATATATATACCATTACACAACACATATATGAAAAGCCCCAAATTTGGAAAGGGTATAAACCCTAATTTTATAATTTCATCAAATTGAAAAATTTCACCAAATCAAATAAATCCAACACTTCAATCAGGTCTTTACCACACCAAACAAGTCTCACCACTTTGAAATAACTCTAGAACAATTATAGGTCATCAATGAAGGGCCCAACAACTCTAGAATGGCAACTAGATCATCAAATGATCAAAAGATTGCTTAATAACTCTTTATAAGCTTCCTTTCAACATCATACATACAAAGCCCTATTATCCATGCTTCCAACCATCAAAAACACAAACAAGAAAGAGTAGAAAAACTTAAGAACTTCATAGGATGTAGCCAAGAACAAGATGAACATTTTTCCTACAAATAGCAAGTTGGAAATACTTTCTTATTTCCAAGCTTTTCTTGATTTTCCTTTTATTTCTTCTCTTTTTCTCTCAATCTTATTTTGTTTATATTTATGGAGGCTTAAACAAAGTGAAGAAAATTAAAAAAAATTAACACTTTAAATACTATTAGGATTGGCCGAAAATTGCATCAAAAAAAGAAATAAGATATTTCCAAATTTTAACAAATTAAAACAAATATCTAAGTAGCCAAAACCATTTTAATAACCATTTCCTTTAACACAAAAGTCAAACATTTCATTGTAATCATTTCCTAACTTTATCATAATGTTAGATATTTATATTTTAATTATTTAAAATTAATTATTAATTAATCAATTAATTAAATAAAAATATCTTAAATATATGTATTATATTTACTTTAAATATCTCAAATACATATATTGATGATATATATCAAATATCATAATTTGATAATTAATTAATGTGTATTTAATAATGGTGGTCCATTTTCGAACCGTTACTGAGTTGAGTTGATGGCGAGGCTCTTTGACCCATGGGCTTTGTTCCCGAACCACCTGTGGGCTTTGTTCCCGAATTGAGCTGACTGTGGACTTTGTTCACGAGTTGTGTAGAGAGTGGGCTTTGTTCCCGAACTGTGCAAAATGTGATGGCGAGGTGCTTTTGACCCCTGGGCTATGTTCCCGAACCACACGTGGGCTTTTTTCCCGAAATGTGTAGATAGTGGGCTTTGTTCCCAAGCTGAATTGATTATGGGCTTTATTCCCTGGGCTTTGTTCCCGAACTATGTTGATTGTGTGGGCTTTATTCCCTGGGCTTTGTTCCCAAACTGTGCTGAATATGATGGCGATGTGCTTTTAACCCCTGGGCTTTGTTCTCGAACCACCTGTGGGCTTTGTTCCCGAGCTGTACTGAATGTGGGCTTTGTTCCCGAATTGAGCTGACTGTGGGCTTGTTTCCCGAGCTACTGATAAGGTGGGCCTCGGCTCTGGGATTCATTCTCGAAACTGCTAATAAGGCGGGCCTCGACCCTGGGATTCATTCCCGAAACTGCTGATAGTGTGGACCTCGACCCTGTGATTCATTCCCGAAACTGCTGATAGTGTGGGCCTCGACCCTGGGATTAATTCCCGAAACTGCTGATACTGTGGGCCTCGACCCTGGGATTCATTCCCGATGCTGCTGATTATATGGGCCTCGACCCGGGAATTCATTCCCGATGTTGCTGATAATGTGGGCCTCGACCCTGGGATTCATTCCCGAAACTGCTAATAATGTGGGCCTCGACCCTGGGATTCATTCCCGATACTGCTGATAATGTGGGCCTCGACCCTGGGATTCATTCCCCAAACTGCTTGTCTTTGCCATTTTTTTTCCTTTTCTTCAAAACCTGCGAACAAAAAATATGTGTATGTGACATGTAATGGATGTATTTCCTATTCCGATGGGTTAGGCATTCCTTGTGCTCATTGGTGCCATTCGCCTACAAATGTCTCTAGTCGCCCCCTAGGTCTGCTTATAATTTCCTTCTGCTGGTTATTTTCTGGTGATTGTTCAGTTCTCTTTTGCTCATGGCTCAAGTTCTCGATACATCCCTTATTTGCGAGGTGGTAGACTGGTCGCCCCAGACTTGGCTTAGCTTTTTTGTTCTTCGTCGCTTGCACTCTGCCAAGGTGAACCACGTGATGTGGCATTCCATATCAACATACTATATTTTCTCTTACGAAATAGTCCCAATAGTTACACATATTATTGCTCTCAAAGAATGCCCAGTATTGAAACCAGAGAATCTTCAAAACATTCAATGCAATTCAAATCCAAGTCTTTGAATAAATGATCTAAGCCAGACTCAAAGTGTGTGTGTGTACAAAGGTTCATTTGCAAATTCATCCCTAGGTAAGCCAACTCAATGATTTCATCAAAAAATTGGGATCGATAGGTCAAACCAACCTAGATGTCTCAATTATTCCCTGTAATTGCTTTTCTGTGCTCAATGCGGTATGGTTTTCTTTCTCTTTTGTCTTTTTTTTTTCTTTTCGTTTTGAACTTCTTTTTTTTTCCTTTTCTTTTCCTTTTCTTTTCTTTTTTTTTCAACACACCTACCCTTTAAGGTAGCATTTCTCCTCATGGTGGTCCTAATACTCGCCCATGGGTAGCTTCACGCTTATCAGTTATAGGTGGTTTAATTCTTTTTCTTAGAGACTTTTCTTTTATTTTCAACCATACCACACATCATAACACAAGCAAATCAGGATGGACATTTAGGCGAACGGTCATTCACCGACCTATAATTTCTTCAACTAGTCACTTTGCTAACTACTCAGGTTTTCACTGCTAAAAACCATAATCAAGTGCTTACGAGTATAACATTGATCAATTACTCAAAGTATCAGATAAAAGCACATCAAGAGTTTATCGTTTCTAAGATTTCTCCCTAAAGCAAACGATTTCATCATTTGACTTATATCTAACCATTAAGGACTAAGAACAAACAAATTATTATTTTTTTTCTCTCTTTTTTTTTTCTTTTTTTTTCCTTTTTTTTTTCACAATGGTCTTTCTATACTTGCCGTAAAGTTTTCTGTTCCTCGGTTTCCTTTTCCCCGATATCCATGTTTGCTAAACTTTTCTTGACAAATCTCGATTTCTCTAACCCAACAGATATCTATGATGGCTTTTAAGACACATGGGTTAACATGATGCATGTATGCATGAGATGCACGTGGTTATCTAAAGCATAAAGGGGCAACTTCTATAAGATATATGACTATGGTTCACATGTGGGTTTATAGGAGTGTAGACAAAGGCTCCCGTCGGTGAAGGATTGCCCACAACTAGGTCTCCCCACTCAAGGGTTCGGACGACCAAGTGACCGCACCCTTTTTTATACGCTAAGGTATATGCCAACGAGTGATGATACATTAATGACTGTCAAATAGATTTTTTATTGAAGATTCCCCAGAGGGAGGGTGGAGAGAACTCTCTTAAATACCCTTGCCTCTTAGGCTCTTATCGCCTTGGTGACAAGAATAAACAATAGATCCTCCAAATTAGTCCATCACGGTAAACGTTGAGTAAATGATTATCTAGACATCTTCACAGCTTTTCCTTTTGGCTATGAAAAGGTAGTGAGTGAAGGAAGATGCCAAATCATTACCCAACTTTAATAATTCCTTTGGTTAAACCCCTTAGTCCTAACCCACTTGTAGACACGATTAAATAAAGCAAAAATCACAAACATTACGAGACATTATTTCGGGGCCGATTCTATATCCCCAGTGGAGTCACTAAACTGTAGAACATATAAATCGGCGACGCTGTCCCGGGTTCGTGGCCCGGTCGGGAGTACGGAGTAGCCCGCGAGGGACTAAACCAGAGAAATATGGAGTCGTCACCCAGCGTGAACTGGGAAATGATTTAAGGCTGCACTCACCCCTCGCAAGGGAAGACCTCAAACCGTTGGGTTCAGAATGGTCCCTTACTTATGTCACTTGTAATGAACGGATTTATGCAATAATCTAACCAAGTCTACGCAACATACACATGCAAGATTAACTAATACCTAAGTTTGCACACATTGGAATAAACAAAATAAAAGCGAGCACACAATCTCATGAACATATCAAATGGATAAATGCGGAATAATAAAACAACAATAAAGAGAAATAAATATGGAATATTAAATATGTGACCAAATAATTTGGCCGTTTTCAATGTAGGACTTCACATGCCTGGTTGGACGTATTCCACGTCCAACCAAGCATGCCGTTTCAGGTACGACAAAATAAAATATAATAAAGGGTGCCCTCGGGTCTTACCTTTTAAGTCGCTTCTCGGGAGAGCGTTGGGACGTTGCCGGAAGGGTTAACATTTCTGTTGTTTTCACTGGTTCGCTATTTCCGATCGCTATTTTCTCTGTTTTCACTCGCTGTTTCCGCTCGCTGTTTTCTCTATTTTCATTGGCTGTTTCTACTCGCTGTTTTCTCTATTTCCGCTCGCTATTTTCTCTGTTTTCTTTACTATTTTTCTGCGGTTTTGGCTTATTGTTTTGAGGTATTTTAAGGACTGTTTTGGCTCGATTCTTCGAGGCTGTTTTTGGTTATATTTTGGGGTTATTTTTATGTCGGTTTTGGGATCGGTTATGGGGGTAGTTTTTTGTTCGATTTTGGTCACTGTTTATGTTCAGTGTCGTGAGTGAACGAGGTGTTCGTTGTTGAGTGTGTGAGAGAGGAAGAGAAGAGAGAAGGTTAGGGTTTTTGTTGTGTTTATAGGGAGAGAGGAGAGAGACGTTTGTTTCTTGTTGTTTGCGAGAGGAGAGAAAAGAGGGTGTAGGGGGCATGAAGCTTATGGTTATTATCTTGTGGATTGCCGTCAATGTGGTGAAAGAGCTCTAGTTGTGCAGTTTGCGTGAATGTGGTGAATGAGCTCTCTCTAGGGTAGGGGTTTGGTTCATGTCCCTTTTTATAAGAGTGGGCTAGGGTTTTCCTCGTATGAGAAGGAAACATGTATCATGCAATAATGTGGGATATCTTTAATTAGTTTGTTATAAGGAAATAATATTATGTATTCGGTGAGGAATATATTTAATTTAGGAAAGAGATTTGATTTGATTTATTTAATTTGGAATGTGATTTATTTAATTTAGGAAAGTGATTTATTTAATTTAGGAAGAGGGATTTGATTTGATTTGATTAATTTAGGAAGGAGATTTGATTTGATTTATTTAATTTAGGAAGGAGATTTGTTTGGATTTTAACATGTGTTTAATGTTTTAATTATTTTGGATTGGTCTTGGAGGCTTGTGGGCGTGTGGGATGGCTATTTGGCGGGCTTGGTGGTGTGTGGGCTTGGGCGTGTGGCTTGGTGTGAGATGCAGG